>PVHY01002450.1:0-126736 GCA_004024945.1 Uropsilus gracilis
TGTTCTGCCTGCTTCTCCTGAACTTGACTGCATCTCATTGTTTGCTCTGTGGATGCCTAATGCTAGTAGTGTTGTGAGGTTTTACTGCTCTCAGCTCTGCTGAGCTGTTTAAGATGTTAACCTCTTGCTGATTTTGCTCCTTTCCTCTTCAGTCACATATAAAACTAATACCACCTGTAGCATCTCTGTCTTTTGTCTCTAGTCCTATTTGCTTTCAGGTACAGACAATGTTTTCTTGTGGTGTCTTCTCCAGTTAGAACTATAAGGTGGGGAGACCAGAGTCTGCCACAAGCTACCACCTATCCAGACTCATCTTCCTACCTCCTGTCTGTGTTCCATCTCCCCAGCACCTATGCCATCCCGGATCAGTCTGCTGTCTTCCTTGTCTTGTCTTAGTAGATTTATCTCCCTACACTTCCTAAGAACATTCCTTCCAGGCTCATGCTGTCATCATATCCTTACTGTCAGTGACTATCACCTGAAAGGTGCCTGTCGTATTTTCCTGCTGGTCTTTCAACTTGAGCGCCATCTCATGTCATCTGGCACTGTGCTCCAGTGGTCTCTAAGGCACATGGTCTCCTAAGTGCACATGAAATACAGTCTGTGGGGAACTGGTAGTGAGTCAATTCTGTTTTCCTCTCTTCCTCTGGATCTGTTTGCCTCAGTTTGCTCTGTAAAACCTGGGCTGGTGCTGGCTCAGGTAGGAGTGTGTTATCTATGCTCTGTTTTGAGGGAATCTGGATTTGAACTTGTTACTTCCTTACCATGAAAAGTTTAGTTTAAGACTGTTTTCCATAAAATTGCTAAGTTGGTGTCAGACTATTCTGTTCTAAAGAGTTTTTTTGGCTTTTTAGTGAGAGAATATCTGGGAAAGGATTCAGAAAATTCCTTTGAAGAATTGTGCTGAGGGTAGTCGGCAGGAGTCATAGATGCAGAATAACAGGTTCTGAGGCTCATATACCTTTTAGAGAATTTCAGGCTGAGCTGTCCTTTCACTTGAATTAAACCTGTGTGAATACTAATGAGTTGGTTAGTCTTTTTCCTATGAGAAGCACCTGCAGCACTGTGCCCTCCCTATGATTGTACATGCCTGGCCCAGTGGGCATGCATATGTGTGAGTGGGCACACCTGGGCCTGGACGGCAAGGTTAAAAGGGACAGCATCACCCCAGGGTCAGAGAACACACAAAAGGAGAGCGCAACAAAGAGAAAATGTGAAGGAAACATCACAAAAATAAAGAGGCTATAGAAAGAATGGGAAGAAAGATGACAAATTCAATGATTTCATAACAACATGGGTGTATTTAGAAGAAATCATTTTAGCAGAAACAAGCCATAAAGAAAAAGGCAGAAACCAAAAGGTTTCAGTAATATATGGGATATAGTGAAAAAATAAACAAAAGCCTTGAGGAAAAGTCAAAACAAGCTAAACACCAAACTGAAGCGCACAACTTTGAGCAGGAGGGAAAGAGGGGGAAGGAAAGGGAGGTGGGGGTGCAAATCCTAGAGATTACAATGTTGTGAAATTTATATATAAATAAATAAATAAATAAATACACAAATAAATAAATACACAAATAAATAAATACACAAATAAATAAATAAATAAATAAATAAATAAATAAATAAATAAATAAATAAATAAATAAAAGAATGTGAAGAGTCCTTGGGGTATAGGGAGCTGGCCTGCCTCCCAGGCACCCAGGCCCAGCCTGAGTGCCTGCCACTACAATGAGCCCAGTCTTTCTTGCCTGGCATGTCTGTGCAACTTCTTGACCCAGTAAAGCATCTACCTAGATTTAGGATGCTTGCACTACAATTGGCATCACACATAGGATGGTTGCACTACTCTGTGGTGGGACTGTCATGGGGCTCCTCCAGGCTATGACTTCCCACCTCATCAGTCTTCATCTCACGTTGATGACTCTGAGTGTTAGTTCACTGATTTTTCCAACTGGAACCCAAGTGACTCTAAAAATAAATTAGAAACTTAGCTCTGTCAGCTCTTCTGGGCTCTCCTAGAGATAGGACTTATTACCATGTGGAGGAAGTTCTGGGTCAATAGTTATAAAATGCTTAGAACAGTATCTGGCTTGTAGTAGCTATTATTCTATTAGTGTTATGAAAATAAATTAAAAATCAATAAATTATGAGTTGCCAAGGGCAGTGATGTTGAGTCTAAGGTTCTTTGCCTGACCTTCCATGGGGGATATTATGAGCTCCTCATTTAACCACTCAAGACACCTGATAGGAGACTTGCTTTATGAGCCGACAGACTTGTGTATTGCTGAAACAGAATAAAGAAGGAAGATGTTTTTTATTTGGGGCACAGGAAAAATGTGAACTATCTCCCTTACCTTGGCATTTTCTATTCCTTACATAAATGAATCAAATAAAGATGTAAAAAATTGCAATTAAAACAATTTATTAAAATGAATTATTATATAATTTCAGTTATAGAATTGTGATAATTGTTTAATGTTATTCTAGTTAGATAATGTAATATACTGATAATTATAAAAACAAAGACTCAAAAATTAAAATTTCAAATAAACTTTCAACTTATGGAATGATACATGAATGATCAGTATTAAATATTTTAAAATAAACAATCAATATAATATAAGTTGCTCAAAATTAGGCTAAATAAAATAGTGAAGTAGTTCCATTGTGGTTACCTGTCACTAAAGATAAAGCTGTGCCTTTCTGTGGTATCCAAGGGCCAACATGAGTTCTGTTTTCATTCTGTAGAACTTGGTGGACTGAGGAAACTCTGGCTCTTTTCTCTACATTTTTCATTCTCTGAAACCTTTTGCTGCTCTTCATTAAGTGTACAATTACTTTCTAACAGACATTAGCAACAAGTTGTTTTCTACTGATTGAAGGCGCTGCTTATTTTCATGTGGTATTTGGAAGGTGGAATGAGGGCAACTGAAGTCATTACAGCATTACCTGGGTCGCTGTGGCCTGTTTCAGACAATGACTTTTTAAACATTTTAGTCCCTCTAATTTCACTTGGAGGTTGTTTTAGTCCCATGGAATTTGAACTGCTAGAAACTTTTGAAATCTTTAGATTTCAGAACTATATTATTCATTGTCATTTTTATTAGGATTCAAAAGGTTTAAGTTAAGCAGGTTGAAAATGGAAATAAGTAAACTGACATGGAGCTGCTTGGAAATGAAACAAACTCTTCAAAAACGAGCTGTTTGAAGCCCAGGCTTTTATTTACAGACTAAATGACAGTATATATTTTTGAGTTCCTTTTCTTCCTGATGGTTTTTATTAATGGAAGTAACATTGGATTATAACATTATGAGGTTTCAGGTGTATAGACTTATAATCTACACCTGGCGATGCTGTATCACCATCACCACAAAGCCTAGCTTCCTCCTTCCCCCACTGACCCTGCTGTACCACCCCTGCTCACCTTCCGGTGACCACCAACTGTTATTGACATCTAACTGTTTGCTTTTGTTTTCATCATTTGATCTGTCTTAGCCTTTGACACAGGAGTGAAATGAGTCCTATCGACTTCTCTTTAGACGTGAAACTGAGGCAAAGAGAAGAACTATACCATTTTGTCAGCAGGTGGCACCATAAGTATCTCCTAGAAGAAAAGGAAGGCACCGAAATCCCAGCCTTAGTACTTTTCCTTTCAGGAAAAGTCTAGTCATCAACGTCGATTCATATTTTTGATGACATTAGCAACATATGTGTGTTGCTTAAAATGTCTTCAGAAGATTCATCCTTCCGCTCCTTTTTCATATGCTAACATTACTTATTCAGTAAAAGATTATATTCCTGTAAAAGGAAGAAATCTAACACCAACCCTGTGGATTTAAAATAAAATTGACAGCGTATTTTTTTGGTATTACTATATTTACACATTTTTAAGCAATCACATTCTAAGTAAATTTTTAATTTTATTTTGAGCTCACTATTTTTACTTTAAAAACATCATAATTTTTAAATTAAAATTTTATTTTTGCCTATCATTATGATATATGTTATTGTGAGACTCTATCCAACAATAGAGAGGAAGTAATTTAAGGGGTTACCCCATTCTCCTGCTCCTTTTCTGCTCTGGGCTCTAAGGGTTCCTGGTGCCCAAATATTTCTCTGATACTGAGCAATCTCTCAGACTCAGGGGGGACCCTGTGGCGAATGTAATGGGCATTTCTGACCTTCATGAACAACTCTAAGTAGGTTGGCTCTGTGGACTCTCCTTTGCAATTTCCAGCACATTCCGCGGGACTTAGGGTCATTTGTCTTCCAGAATGGAGATCTGGCATTGGGTTGGTGTCTTCTGACCTGGTCTCACCAACGCACACTGGTCTGCTTTCAGCAGCAGGGCTGGAAGTGGGATATTGGTCTAAAGTGTTGGTGGGAACTTCCTGGTCTCCACATGGAGTAGAAATGTCCTTGTTGAACTCTTTGCCTTTGGGTGGATCTACAGCCTCTTCCTCTTGGACTTGTGGCTTCTCTTCTATGAGATGGGGAGTTCTGTGATTTTGAGATAATGACTGTTCTTTGCCTTTCCTGAGGATCTTGAGGCCAGTGTGATGAGCAGGGGGTATGTGGGGATTAGCTTTATTTATTTCTTGAGTCTTACTGATTGCCAATGCTCTGTAAAAAGGAGTTAAAAAAATCTCTGAAAACCAGCAAAGAGATTCATATTTTGATCTTTCCAGTTATTAGACCATAGCCCCCTTCAGTGTATTATGAGCTGAGGTGGTAAAGTGGGCAAGGGTAAGAAGCAGGTGGAGGCTGAAAATAGTGTTAACAATGTATGTAAATGTCCTTTGCTTAAAAAGGAGAAGCAGCATGAAGGCAGAATTTCCTCAGGGAGAAACAGATATAAACAGAACCAAGGGGTCTAATATATGGGGATGCATGAAGACTATAATATTGAAGGAACATAATGGAATGTATACAGATGTTGAATTACAAAACTTCACACCTGAGACCTACATAATGATCCAAACCAATATTAGTTCAATTGAAAAAAAAAATACAAAGAGCTCAGTTGATGAGAGGGATTTAGTGCCATACTCATGGGTTTAGTAAGCATTTTCTTTCTTGCTTTTATTTTTAAAAATTGATTGCACACACATTTTTTAACACCATAGTCTACCCTAAGGTTCTTTCACCACCTTATCATCCATGAACCATCACCTTAATCTCTTGTGCCCATCCTTCCCCCAACTTTACCCCCTTCCCCTCTCTTGCTCTATGCTTTTGTTCTGCTAACAGTTAGTTTTAAATTTTCTTTGTCTTTTTGTTTGTTTTCCCTATTAGTAAACATTTTCTTACCTGATGTTATTAGCCTGTGGAACTCTCTTCTGCTTCCCTTGAGGTGGAAACCCAGGAACATCTTCTTGTCCCTTCTGAATTCCATTCCCAAAGTATGAGGAGAACTTTTTCTTGGTGATAGCTGCTTTGAGTTAATTCATAATGCTATGGGTTAAAGTGTGGTCTCCTAGATGTCCTATATTGGAGTTCTAACCCCTAGTTCCTCAAAATATGGTCTCATTTGGAAAGAGGGCCTTTATGGAGATAATCATGTTGAGAGGGGGTTGTTAGGGTGAACTCTAATCCCACATGTCTGGTGACTTTAAAACCAAGAGAAATACAGTCATGAAGATAGGAAAGACAGCATGATGGGACACTGGGAGATGATAACGACAGATGGCCAAGGAAAGAGGCCAGGATGGATCCTTTGCTCACAATTTCCAGGATATATCCCCCTGCAAATGCCTTGATTTTAGACTTTTAGCCTTGAGAACTAAGGGAGAATACTTTCTGTTGTTTAAGCCCTTAAAGGTGTGTACTGTGGTATGGAGTCCCTAAAACTCTAAGACCTTAGGAGAAGAGTAGGAGTGGTAGAAACCAGGCTTCCAGGAAGCTATTGTGTGAGGCTCCTAGACTGTACAAGACATGAGATTGATGTGGTGTGATAGATGGAAACAGAAAAATCTAAAACAACTCTTCAGTGTTTGCCTAGGACATGTTAATCCTGGATTTAGAAACATTGAGATCAGCAATTATAACTGGCTATTCTCACTAGAAGTTTTAGTTGAATGTTTCACTTGGCAAGCATGGTGTTTTGAAAACAATATCACTGGGTGAGGAGATACCCAGAGACGGTGCCCCATTCTTTTGTTCAACTCAATTACATGACCTCTTACCTGCCTCAGGCCTGTGCTTGTAACTATAGGTCAGAATTAAGTGTATTTTCACCCTTTGAGTTAATGTTTCAAGTACCCTGCAGTCATAGATGCTGCTGAGAACCTAGTTTTCAATGTGGGATGTTCACCACCCTCCTAACTCCCTGACAACTTGCAATTTCCTTCTCTAAGATTCTGCTTACATCCCACCTCTTGTGAAGAACTTACCTGTGACCCTTTGATAGACATAGGGATTCCTGCCCTACTCTGTAGATAGCTCCAAAGTACCAACCAGTATTTTCTATCATAATCTTTCATAAGCACTTATATGTGAGTATTGAGAGGGTAGAGACATGTTTCTTCATATTTTTAGTATTGTAGTGTCTGAATATCACACACTCCAGCCCATAAGACACCTGTCCTGGAGTAATCTCCTTTAGCAGCATCTCAGTTAAAAATACGTTTTTTAAGCGAATTAATTATCTACTGATCCAAGTGTCTATAGGTGAGGTCCAGGAATACAATATTTAAATAATATCCCAACTGGCATATAGTTTAATCTCAGTAAATATTTTGTGCAATGAGTCATGAAACATTGTTGCCTAGTACAGTGGTTGGTAAGTTCTGACACTTACTACACAGTGGTCTTTCCTTCTCTTAACTTTACTGTCAAAAAGACCAAGGTTCAGAGGGGAGATGTCTTTCTAAAGGACTCAGAGAGAGGCTTCTGAATTAAAGTTCCTGTCTCCTTGTCTGGACAGTACAAGCAACCTGTCACTGAAACAAATTCTGCTGACAACACACCTGTCTCAGGCCCCCCAGGGAGCAGGCATCTTGTGTTCAGTGTCCTTTTTGAAAAATTAAATTAAGTAGGAAGCAACTCTGTTGACATCTAAGGTTCTTTTCTAGTGCTCATTCTAGTTTGGTCTGGCTGCTTATCACTGATAGGGAAATTGAAAACCCAGATGTTCAGTTACTTTCCCGAGGTCATCTTTCAAATCTAAAGCTGGAAGTTAGAAATGATCCTTTGGCTAGATATTGATACAGTTCTCTTGACTCTTATGTGCATTATGTTAGTTGTGTAGACATAAAATGTTTTGCATTCGATCATGACACCCAACTTCTCTCTTGGATATGTTTCATAAGTATCAAACAGGTCTAATAGGTCCTGAGTTCTGGCATTTGCTGTGAGCAAGAAGATAGTGCCATTTTTTAAGAGCCAAGACAAACATTTTATGCTAGATCTTGAAGGAATATTAAAATTCAATTGTTTGCAAGGTGGGCAAGGTTTTTCTGCAAGTTGTACAACTCTGACAGTTTTCAACAATCAGTAGAAGAGTGTCAATCCTGTAATAATCTTTCATTGATTGTTAAGAATGAATTTTTGTGTTTAGAAACTATTCCAGGGACTCACTCAGTTTCCTTGAATAATTTCAGAAAGCAGGTATTATCATTTCCATTTCACAGTTGAGACACAGACAGAGCTAAGTTAGTAAGTGACAGCCAGCACTCCAACCTTGCATCTGGTCCCAGACCATCATGTTTTAATGGGGAGAGATAGAATCAATGGTTAGGCCATTTCCTTTCCCTCATTTTACTTAATGTTGTGGGTGGCTTTGGAAAGTCTGGGATTCTGAACACTCCTTTGTTATCACCTGATCCTTCTCTCTGTGATGATCAGCAGTTGCTAACTGGTCAATCCTTTTTGAAGTTGGAAACATTATTTTTGTGATAACTATTGAGTTAAATAGTTTACATTAAGCTGGATTGTCTTCTAAGTGATATATATGTTTGGAAAGGCAGGAAGCAGGCTTTATGGGAAGCAGTTATCTAAAGATTATGAACACACAGCTTATGGGCAAAGAGGCTTCTTTGAGGAAATAATGGAAATATTTGTCCTCTGGCTTAAGAAGACAAAGAAAACACAGTACCTATACAATTGCCTGATTGAATTTTTCTAATCTAAGCAAAATCTGTGGGCTCTCCTGTGAATAGACTTTGAAGTTAAGGAGGAAAGTTGAGAAATACATTTTGCACAGAAGAAAGGAAGAACCTGCATCTTAGGTTGGTGAAAGTTGAAAATTGTCATTAGAGTTCAGCTTTCTTTATGTACTGCTCTCCGGTTGCTAATCTAGAGAATATATTTTCAAGCCACCCTTTTGGAAGGTGCACATTAATAGTTGCTTAATAAATTATTTCCAACCAGGTAGAAGAAATGAGATGAAACCTAACCAGCTCAGATAGAATAAAAGGAAAGCAAAATGAAAAATAAAATAATACAAGCAGAAAAGTAATCTCCTGCTTTAGCAGATTAGAGCAAATGTGAAAAGCTAATATTGCTGGAAGTCCGACAACGGTGAACTCAAGAAGGTTTGCCAGGTGCTGCTCCTGGGTCCTGTGTAGTTAAGGGAGGAGGGGAAGGAGTTTGACATCCAGGCTGAGATCAGAAGGTCTTGTTTTCTGGGCATCAGGTGTGAAGGGTCCTGGTTATCTGAGCTGAGTCATGATGACTTGCTTCCTGCTCTGCCCACTCAGTCCCAGAAGACTTACCTTGCTGCAATCGCTGCAGTTCTTTCTGGAGCAGTCTTTGCTCCCTGGTGAGTAGCTTCACATGGTATAGGCACACCACCTCCAGCCTCTGCAGGTTTAAGTTGAGTCTGGCTTCAGCCTGTTTGGCGTTCTTCCTCTCCAAGTCAAAGTGCTTATACACTGGTCCCCTGACTGTGTGTCTGTCTAACCGCTTCATGGTCTAGACACACAAAAAACAAGATTCTCCCACCACAAACCTGGAAGAGTGAGACTCATCTCTGACCCCTGACTTCCCATCAGAGAGCTGTCTCTGAAACCTGCGTAATTCTGAAATCATAGCTGCCATGTCAGATGAAGTCATGCCATTGGCAGTTTTGCTCTATGGTCACATGAGCTCCTGAGTGACACAGAAGGAAAGAAGATTGTCATTCCTCTGAGATTCAGTCTCCTTGCTGATAACATATTGATATGGGGTAGGTTGCCTACACAACTCCAAGTAAAAAGCATAGAAATAACTTGGGGGAAAAACAGAAATGCTTATATATATATGATATATATGTTTATATATAATGGCATATATATGTGTATATATAATGGCATATATATGTGTATATATAATGGCATATATATATATATATATATATATATGTATGTCATGATTCACCCAATGAGGGAGATCCATTCTATTATTCCTTAAAGGAATTCTTTTCTGTTCAGAGTGGATCTGGGGACCTGGGTAAAACCACTTGGTGACCTGTCTACAGTTTATTCATTCACACACATGGGTTTGGTGGCCAGTGAGCCGCCCATGTGCCAGGTGTGTGGAGAACAAAACAGGGTTCTTACTCTCTGGGAACGCTCACAGCTGTTACCAGAAGTCTAATAACAAATCTGCACAATCAATGTTTCATCAAGTGGGAAGGTGGGGTCTACTCATCATTTAACAGTACAGGCATCCAAACAAGTGACATGGGATGCAGTGTGAGACTGCAAGATTGCACCTAAGCCCCACTCCTCCTTCAGTCATCTTCCCAGACCTCAGATTTTCTCCACCCTTCTGCCCTGAACACCAAGCCTACACCAGCATCTTCTTCCTCCCCATTCAATTGGCCAAATTGCAGGAACACATCTTTCCTTTCTCTGAGTCCTTTGTAATACTTACCTCAGAGCTCAGCATACCAGATGTGCCCAGGATAAAAATGAATTTCTACCTATTAAATGTTGGTGACAATACTACAGGAGAAACTTAGCACTCAAGAGGAAGGAGGATAAATTTAGGACATGGAAAGAAATAGTCTTGAAGAAATCTTGCCTTACAGTCAAAAGTGTAGCCTAATCTTTTATTAAAGAACAGGGTAAGTAGCACTTACCTACGAATCAGCGTTCTCACCAGGAGAATATTAGGTGATTCTTTTGTGTTGGCAAGTTGAGTCTGGATGAATGAGCTTATTTTTCTTCAGTAAACTTAGATGTTTGTTGTTGGGGGGTGAGGAGAGAGAAGGATCTTTGGAGAGGATTGTGGGGAAGAATGTTAAGTACCCTTCAGAGCTTTCTCCTGTACCACCTCCCCGTGTGAGGAATGCTCACTCCTTGGGCATGGGCACCAATCCCTGGGTGAGAGACCAGAGTTCTCAATAGCTCTCTGAGTCAGGGAAGCCTGCCAGCTCCCAGCCCTCCCCTCGTGGGGCCCACAGTGCTCCTTCTGGCGGGCTGTGTCCATGGGAGCCAGGAATGAAAGGAGTGCCTGACTGTGTTCTCAGTCTCTCTCTTCCTCTCTGTTCCCTCCTCTTGTACCTTACTCCCTCCAACCCACTTCATCTCCTTTCCCTCTTGGAAACCAGGTCAGGAAGGCACCCTATATTTTTGTCACATTGTGCACATTTGTGGCAGAATGGTAGCCAAGTTGTTTATTTTACATTATTGCACTCCCTACTGACTTTTCCCAGTCTTCTGTCCATGTTCCGTCTACTTATTAACATTTTCAAAGTTGTGACAACAGAGTTCGGCAAAGTGATATTTAAACTAACATTTCTGCTCGTTTTCTTGGACAGTTACAGCAGACAGCTGAGGTGCACTATTCGTTACGGAACAAGATTTTAAGTAGGATTTATCCTGGTAACCCAGGGATTCATATGAAAACAAGTCATTAATATGTGACAGTCTAAAGGGAGCTGTCAATATGGGGGCTGATTAAGCCCCCAGAACTGACTGAGAGGAGCTCAGCAGACCCTGTTACTCACAATCATCACCTACCAAATAGGCTATTATACGGAAAACACTAGGGAGAAGAAAAATCATCATTTTCTCAGTGGGGACTAAACCCTTTCTCATCCTTCCCAAGAAGGGTATGATTCCAAGGAAATCATCATAGTGAGTGAGAAAGACAGAGATTAAAAGAGAGACTGGTCTCCCTTTCCAGTGCTGCTTAACAGTGTTTTTGACAACAGAGCTGATGGTTGTGAGGGTTTTTTTGTTATTTTTAAAGAAAAGCTTGATTCCTGCATGGTACCTTGAGAGAGTCTCTAACTGAAGAGAGGAAGTTTGCAGAAATAACTCAAGGTTGAAGGGTAAGACATCCTGGTGAGAGAACAGTGGCCACACCCATACTAATTCTCTGTGAACCTTTGAGAGTTACCAGGGGGACTTTGAAGGAGACTAAGCTTAGATAAGAGGACAGAGGTAGTGCCATTGCCATTGGAATGTTCTAGGTCAAATAAGACACCCAGAGCAGGCATAAACAGGTATGCAGAGATGAAGGGGCTCAACTGAGGATGAATTTCCTCACAGCAACCATGCATCCTAACAGCAGAAGACAGGAACACATAGTATAAAATTAGATAAAGAGCAGTATTACCTCAGTTCCACAGATGTAGCAATTACTAAGGAAGAACTTTGCCCCTTCTTTTCCAGTCCTATCCCCCAAACCCAGAAGGATTAAGTATTGGAAAGACAAGGGAGATGAGGTACAGAAACTGAGACCATGTACCTCTTTATACCCCCAGGACTGGAGAGGGAAGATTGATAAGCAGATAGATGATCAGCCAAGGACAAGTATACCAAATGGAAATCCAAATCTACATTAACAAATCAAAAGCATAGTAACTGCAGGGCTACATATAAAGATGACTACTCTTATTATTTAAATCTCTCTAAAATGCAACTGGTTAAAACAAAGAAATAATAGCACTGTGTTGTAGAATTACACATGTATCGAAGTAGAAGGCATGACAGTAATATAGATAAAAGAAATTCAATTTGGAGTTAAAATCCCCTATATGAAAAGTAGAAAATTCTACCAAATATTTAGGGAAGAAATATTAAAAATTAAAAGATCATTGGACCATTCTTATTTTGCATATTGACACTTCACACCTAGTGATTAGACCTTCCCATTTCTCTTCTGCCCTTTCCCAGAAGCCACTGTTCTGCTCCCTTTTCCTATCAGTTTGATTGTTGTGGGTGCCTCATGTGAGTGAAGTCACATAGTAGTATTTTGTTACTAACTTACCTCACATAGCATAATGTCCTCAAATTTCATCCTTGTGGTCAAATGCACGTTTACTTTCTTTCTCTTAACACTGAACAATATTCCATTGTATGGGCTACCACATTTTCATTATCTGTTCATCTGTCAATGGGCATTAGGCTATTTCCACATCCTGGCTATTTATATACTGCAGTGAACATGGCAGTGCTATTATCTCTTTGAGATTCTGAATTCAATTCTTTTGGACAAAAGCTCAGAAGTGGGATTACAGGTGAGAGCTGGTGAGACTAGGTTGACAAAACAGATGTCAGACAAAAACTAGCATCCATAATATCTAAATAACACTTATCATTTAATAATAAGGACAAGAACTATTCTATTCACAAAGGGACCAAAACAAAACTGGAATAGACAATTCAAGCAGACATACAAATGGCCAATAATGAAATGAATATATATTCAATGTAATGCATCATCAGAATTGTTAATGAAAACCATGTTGAGATAGCCCCACCTGCCCATTTAACATATGTAAATTAAAACACCAGCAAAATAGTGTTGCTGATAATATGGAGCTTTCATATGTTGTCGCTGGAAACATAAAATGAAACAAATATTTTGCAAACTAGTTTGGCAACTTCTTTTAAAATTATTGTATACTTACATATGACACAGTATTTCCATTGCTAGACAGTTAACAAACAGAAATGAAGAAATGTATGTATGGAAAAACTTACACAGGAATGTTCATAGCACCTTTATTCATAATTGCCCCAAATTTCATTCTATCCAAAGTTCATGGGCAAGTAAATTGATAAAGTATGCTTCACCCTTACAGTTGAATACTACTCAGCAATCAAAAAGAACAGTGCATTGATTCCTACAAGGGCATGAATGAATCTTACAGACATTATACTGATATAAGAAGCCAGATACAAAAAGGAAACTTATTTCATTATTTGAGATATTAGAATAGGTGTAGTTAATCCATGGTGATGGAGCTCAGATAAGCAGTTGTCTGTATTCAGAGGCTGGATAAAGAATGATTAGGAAAAGAAATGAGGAATATTTCTGGACAGATAGATGTGGTGATTAGATGTTGCAGACATTTGTCAAAGTCAATAACCTGTGGACTTAAACTGTGAATTTGAATGTATATAAATTATAACTTGGTAAAAGTTGACTGAAAAAAAAAACCCTCTAAATTTATCTTGTTAGAAAGATGCAGGAGACTTCTGCTGTGAGGGATTGGTTCCCATGGGAATTGCTCTACTGCCATGAAAAACAAGGAGATGAAACAAAATACATGAAATAGCTGTTTTCAGATGTTGAAAAGGAAAACATTCAGGTTGGTGAGCTCTGTGGGCAGGTTTCAGGCTGCAGGTTTCAGTCCTTTTGGAACAGGAAGGGCCAGAATCTGCCCTGTTTAACCATGTGGGAAGGGAGTTCAGCATGCTGAGGGGTTTGGGGTCTGCAGAACAATTGGGAGATAGGTAATAAACACCCCCCCCACACACACACATGCACACACAGGCTTGGGTACCATTTCTTCCAAGACTGTGTGAATTCTAGGAGGTTCAAGTCTTGCACAGTCTTACTTTCTAGCCTCATTCCCTGCCTCAGAAGTATCAGGAATGTGTCAAGAGGGCAGCCAGTCAACCTCCAGAGGGAGTTAGGCCCACTTTTCTCTCTGCTCCCCTAATAGAGCCCAAGCGTCTATTTTAATTATCATCATTATTAATACGACTACATTGCTATTATCACTACTGTTATTATTACAGCCTTCAGCAATAATCACCATGACACTCCATTTAAAAAATATTTATAATTTTTTCTTACATAATAATAGTAATCCCTGTAGTTCTCCTGTCCCCAAGTACCTGTGAGCCATCACCATATATGCCCTTGTGCTCATCCCTCCCTCCTGTTTTGAACCCCCCTCTTCCCTTTCCTTGCTGTATGCCTCAGATCTGTGGTTGACTTTCTAGTTTTTCTTGACCTTTGGTTTGTTTTATATTCTGCATGTGAGACCATCCAGTATTTATCTTTTTTCTTCTAGCTAATTTCTGCTAGCATCATCCCTTTCAGCTCCATCCATGTTGCTGCTATAGAGGCACGAGTTTATTTTATTTTTATCACTGAGTACTAGTCCATTGAATAAATATACCATGACTTTTTGGTCTCTTAATCTATTTTGGGGCACTTTGAATTATTTCCATATCTTGGCTATTTTATAGTGCTGCAATAAACAGGAGTGCAGGTTTTCTGTTGAATTAGTGTTTTTGTGTCCTTTGGGTAGATTCTTAAGAGTGGAATCATTGGACCATATGTTAGATTCATGATTAGTGTTCTGAGGATCTTCCACATAGCTTTCCATAGGAACTGGCCCAGTTTACATTCCCATCAGCATACACTGCAATTTTTTAAAATGTCATACTTTTTATTGGTTTATGTCTCCCAATAGTGTACAAGCTTTTGGAAAGAAGAGTTTTTTTAAAACTCTTCTTCAGATGTTACACAATGCTTGGTTCATGAGAAGTGTTCAAGAAATGTTACCTGGATGGAGAATGAATTAGAAAAACATAGTCAGCAAGTCAAATTATCTCCCCTGAAAACCTGGGGAAATCAAACTTGTCTTTTCCTATTGAATTACAAGAACACTTCAAAGCTACTTTATCAAATGGAAAGGATAAGAGTGTCTGTAAAACAATGTCAAGTGTCTTGCTGAGGTTTTACAAGGGGAATGTATTGGAAAGGGGGCCTGGACTAGCCTCTTCATTTCTGGTAATGAGGCTTCAGTCAAGATTCCACAGTGATGAGATCACAGGAGAGGGTACACTTTTCAAGGAAAAAGTACAGTCACTGAATTCACTAACTGATCTTCCTGTGTGTCGTGGGTTTGGTCACAGTGGTAGTCGCTACAGTGACCCAGTCCTGTATACCCATCCCACTTACAAAACTAAACATTTACCTCTGCTCTCCTGTTCAGGATGCTAAAGAGGAAATCTCTTTGTTTGCTTGGGCTTCCAGAACAAAGTACTGCAAACTGGGGGTTTGCAAACAGTAGACACTAGTTTTCTCATCATATGTTCTGCGGACTAGAGGTCTGAAAACTTGGTGTTGAGATGGTAGAGCTCACAGCTCACCCTGGAGAGGAGGGAACATCCCAGACCTGTCCTGCATTGGGTGACTCCAGATATACCTGGGCTTGTTGCAGTATAATTCCAGGCTTTGCCTCCATCTTCTTGTCTCTGTTCCTGTGCTCCTCTTTTAAAAAATGTCAGTCATAGGGCGTAGGGGCACCCTATCTCAGCATGAACTTATCTTAAGTTGATGACTCTGCAAAGACCCTATTTCTATGTCAGGTCACATTCATAGGTACCAGGGTTCAGGACTTAACACACTGTGTGGGGAACCATGGGTGCAATTCATGACAGGGACTTTAAAGAAATTCCATGGAACCCTTTCATTTTATTATTTTTACTTCTGACTTTTACAAATTGATTGTATACTATTTTCATTAAAAACCTGTTTTCTTCATGTTTGCTATATTCACTCCTAGAAGTTACACTATTTTGCTAAGCAAACATATTCTATTAATCTGTTGCAGAATTCCTGATAACTCAATACATGTTTTTACATACTATCTTCACTTATTTCTGTTGCCGATACCGTATTTATCCCTAATGTTCAGTCTTGTCACCAGCATGATTCCTCTTTTTCCCTTCACTTACTTACCCAGTATTAAACCTTCCTCACTGGTCTGTTAGAGAAACCCTGGCTTCCATTCCTTCTACACTTGTTCTTTACCATCACCCTCTGACCCCTTATGCCCAAATCATAAGCATGGACTTTTAATTGATTCTCTACTTTGGTTTCTCCTCATAATGCCAGGTGCCATTAAGAAAAATATGTTAATAATTTCTTTGAGGAGTGAAAAACTTACATGGGAACAAAAATAGCCTCTTCAATAAATGGTGCTGGGAAAATAGGACTAAGACATCCAAAAATTGCACCAAGAAAACTCCCTCACACCATGTACAGAAATCAACTCAAAATGGATAAAAGACTTAGAGGTCAGACCTGAAACCATAATATACATAGAGGAAAACTTGGGTAGAACCTTCCAGGAATTACAATTCAGAAATCCCTTTCTGGAAACATCTACAGACGGCAAAAAAAATGAAGGAAAACATAAACAGATGGGACTACATCACACAAAAAAGCTACTGTACAGCAAAAGAAACAAGAGAAAAAACTAAAAGAAGCCCAACTGAATGGGAAAAAATTTTGCCCTCCATAATAGTGATAAGGGTTTAATAACGAAGATCCACAAGGAACTCACACAACTAAACATAAGCAAAATAAAAAGCCCAATCAAAAAATGGGGAGAAGAACTAAAAAGAAACTTCTCCAAAGAGGAAATACAAATGGCCAACAGACACATGAAAAATTGCTCAATATCACTAGCAATAAGGGAAATGCAAATCAAAACCACAATGAGATACCACCTTACACCAGTTAAGAATGGCCCACATCCAAAGAACAGGCAACAACAAGTGGTGGCGAGGATGTGGAGAAAAAGGTACACTCTTACACTGCTGGTGGGAATGTAAACTGGTCCAACTTCTATGGAAAGCTGTGTGGACGACGCTCAAACTAATGAAAATGGAACTACCATTTGACCTAGCAATTACTCTCTTGGGAATCTACCCAAAAGAGACCTCAATGTGGGTACAAAGGGACACCTGTGCTCAGATGTTTACCGCAGCACTATTTATAATTGCAGGGACATGGAAGCAACCTAAGTGCCCCAAAACAGATGACTGGATGAAAAAAATGTGGTATATATACATGATGGCATATTACTCATCAATTAAGAATGACAAATTTGATGACTTTATGACAACATGGATGTACTTAGAAGGAATCATACTAGCAGAAGCAAGTCAAAAGAGAAAGACAGAAGTCAAATGTTTTCACTAATATGTGGGACATAATGAAAAAAAGTAAACAAAAGCCATGAGGAAAAGACAAAACAAGCTAAGCACCAAACTGAAGCGCACAACTATGGGCAGGAGGGAAAGGGGGGGTATGGGAGGGGAGCGTGGGGGGGCAAATCCCTGGGATTGCAATGATGTGGAATTTATAGATAAATAAATTAAAAAAATAATTTCTTTGAGGAAAAAATGGGTAGAATTAGAAGTTTGATACAGAATTGTAGCTCTGGGTATGGTGTGGTGATTAAAGGGTTCATGTTTCATACATTTTCATGTATTGTGTCACCAAAAAGTACATTTACACTATGTAACAGAAGACTACAACATCCCCAATCACCAAAGGAAAGTTAAGTTTTGTAACCAACTCCTAACAAAAGGTAGAAAATAGAACCCAGCATTCCTTAGAAAGACACTGAATAAAGTATTGACATAAAAGGTTTTTTGCAATAATGTATAGCATTTGGTAAGTATGAAATTAAGAAATGCTTAGTGCCAAAAAATGAGAAAGCGCGGGTAAGTGTGGAGAGTAAAAAGAAATTGTGACCTCATCAGTCTATTAACATTTTGAAATACTGCTGTGTGGTCTATAAGTAGAAAAACTTTCCTGTGAGATGCAACATCACCAGGCCACCGGAAGCCTTCCTCCCCTTCTTATTATCCTTCTCAGTCCTGTCCAGCCTATATTTAACTTTGCTAAACAGATTCAGTCTATGCTCAATATTTTTCATAAACATTCTTCTTATGCTTGGGAGCTGGGTTTCAGAGGTTTCCATTCCCAAAACCAATTGAGAGTAAATGGAATCTAGAAGTTATAAATTTGAACCTTCTTGTGCCACCTGCTGGAGAGAAAAGGGCAATAGGGAAATTAGAAAACAGCCATACCTGGGAACCTTCCAGAGGCCATCTCTCAACCGTATCTGAGAGCAATCTTGCCCACTCTCCATCAGGACCCTCCTCCTTAAGCCCTGACCTTTATTGCTTCAAGGCAGGTAAGTTCACCTCTTCTTTTTATAAACCCAAAGATGGACAAATTCAAGATTTCCTAGATTTTGTCAAAATTCCCTTCAGCCTTCTCTCTGTAAGAAAGAGAAGCCTGAGAATGGCTTTGGAGATGCAATTAATGGAATTTAGAAGTGCCCTGATGGAAGTGGAAACACTGGGACAGAGAACATGTCAGTGCGGCTCCCTCATGAGGATGATACTCACATCTGTTTCAGGCTCTTCCCTGCCCTGCCTCTTTCCTCGCATTCCAACCCAATTTCCTCCACCTTTGCTATGCTGCAGTGATGTGAAGATGACCATTAGTAAGTCAGACTGAATAAAGATGAAGTCAGATTCACTTTTTAGACACAAAAAAGTCAGCATTATTATTGTGCAAGTAGAATTGAAGGTATTCCTTGTTTTTAAAAGGAATATACAGATTAGTCTATAAGATTCTCAGGAGAGAATGAATTTCCGAGGCAGTAAAATGCTTTAACATTTTAGGTGAATTCAGAGGAAGACAGAACTGTTATTTCTGACAGGGACCAAGAGTTAGAACACTGTCCCTTCTCTCTATACTCGACCCATTCTGACACTTCCTATCTCAACATCAGCACAGCCAAAGTGATCTTTCGCTTCCTTTCTCCATCCAGAGACAAAAGCTCATTTATTCCTGATTCTAAGACCAACAAAATTTGGACCAACTTGGAGAGTCAACTGATGTTTGAGATAGACGAGTTTTCAAGATTCCAGAAAGACTGAGGATGAAGCTTTGGTGTTCTCCAGGCACATGTTGTAAATATGCGCAGGGTTTGAAGACAAGATCAAGTTCATCAGCAGGTCAGTGAGTGAGAGGACTTCCACTTTGAAACACCTGAATCTTCAGCGTTCCTGCGTGACCAAGGGCGTACTTACTATGACTTGGTGATGGTAATGATTAGTTCAATGGCTGTTTTGATTTCAGGAAATTTTTAAACTGTCCTATATGGAAATATTGCAAATAGGTTGGAATTATGTTGATGGGTTAGGGGAATAACCTGAGACTTAAAATTAATCTATGTTGGGAATTTCAGAGGGATACTGAAAACTCTATTTCAAGTAAAAAGGTGTTGTAGTTTCTGAGCCTGACACAGGGTGGCGCTCCTAAACCGCTCACTGCTCTGAGCCCTCGGCTTGGAAAAGCTGCGCCCTGGGCGAGAGCTTTGGTGGATGAAGACAAGAGCGGATTTGTCCCAATAACGGGATCCTCTCCCCTTCCGTTCGGGTTTCTTTTACAATTATCATCTGCGTGTCCTGAAGTCCTCCAAATATGTTTTGTTGAATTGGGTCTCCATTTTTTTAATATGACTTAATGTTAACATTTTTTACATGGTAGAAGTTAGGAAAAGACTTTTTGAAAGGATAGAACTCTGTGGTCTGATTGAATTTTCTCTTCTTTAATACTGACATGAAAGATACCATTTCTCTGTGTTCATAAGCAAACATGGATCCTGAACCTCTGACACTGAAGTTAAATTCATAAAAAGAAGATAATAGGATTAACGACCATAAAAGGCCAGAGAATTGTGGCCAGTGATGATTGTCATGATAAGATTCACCTGGACTAAAGGTTCAAGTTCTTTTAAATTGCTGAGAATTTTCACGATGATTTCCTTTACTTTGACTGTCAGTTCTCCCCGATGACACGTTTCCACTTCTGGATTTGTCCTTTATGCTTCGAAGAGCCAAGCTTGGCTTGACGCTATCAAGTGAAGAAGTATGAGATGGAATTTAAAGAAATTCACTTATTAATGCACCTGAGTAAGACACCAAGCTTGTAGCTACCAAGGTGTTGTGAGTTCTCTAATTAGTGTAATGCAATAGACTTTTTCTATTATTTTGATGCCAACTATCTTGTATCGGAGAGGTGACAGTTAACCTGTCAGGATCTCTACCCAGGACAAGCTGAGTCAGACAGGAGACAGGTGTCACATTGCTGAGCATCAGTGTGCTCCCTCCGATTAGGAATCTGGGGAACGTGTCGGGGAGGGCAGAGGGGACCCAGGGGTGCCTGCAGAATCATGTAGAAGTCAGTTGGTGCTTCACGGGGATGTTCACAGCCTTTATAGATATGACCTGATTTAACTCTTCAAGCATCGGTGTGACACTATGAGTGTACATGATTCTTACAGGGCAGGAAAGGAGAGCGAGGACCAGTGAAGGTAGAGAGGCTCTGGCAGGTTCCTGGTCCCCCTTATCTGCTCTTGCTTCACACCAAGCCCCATTTCTAACATCATCCCTGAGAGGATGGTTGAAGCACTGTGCATGCATGCTCCTTACAGGCGGGCTGGACAAGATCACAAGGCCCAGGGCAGGAGGCGGTGCAATGGGTCAAGGGCTCAGCACTTAGCCAGTCCTGCATTCTGCCCCCAGCCTACAGGCCTGGCCATGGTCCCAAAGGTTTCTCCTCCCTTTCTCTCCAGGGAGGGGTTTCTCTTATCCCGAGCAGATACTTCTGGAGTGTGATTTCCAGCCTAAGCCAGGCAGGCTGGGAGAGGCCATTGCTCAGAACCAGATTAGGCGCCTGTAATGCGCTAATGGTTTCTCCGAGTCCAGATATCCCCTCTGTGACCAGCTGGCTGTGGCTGGGAATGCATGGAAGCACGTAGCTGGCTACAGTGCTGGCTGGCCCTCTGGGGGAGGAGGTGTACAACAAGGGGCCTCAAGGGAGTGATTGGGTCCCACTCTTCATGTGTCTGGGATACTTTTCTCCACTTCTTACTCCTCCTGCCCCACTTCTGATCCAGTGCACAAGGGTCACAGCTGAAGAGGACGCCATTGCTTCTAGTGCCTGCTTTGCCATCTCTGATGGCAGATATAGGGGCTTTTCTTCAGGGAATTTTGCAGAACTCCCTATTACCCTGCACCACCAAATGCACTCTCAGTCTGAATCAATATGGTCATGGGTTGTCTTCTGGTCCCACACACCACTTGTCTACTTCCTGCTGACTATGGAGGCCTTGGAAAGACCCTTGAAATCAGGAGCCACAAGGCGCCAGGAGCAGACATGTATCCCATCTAATCTGGCACAACAATTTAATTTTTGCTATGGAGTTTCAAGAACATACCTGTTGTGGGAAATCACCAAAATTTAGAGCTGAGACATGTTCTTGGATGACATCGAGTAGTCCATCCTGTTGGCCTCCTTCTCTAGAAGGGGACCCAGGGGCCACCGTCAGAAAGAAGTCAGTGAAAGCAACAGAACTAGATGCTAGCAACAAAGACAGGGCCCAAAGCTAGATTTGCTAGCCCACAGCTTGGTATTTTTTATCCAAAGTACAACTGGCATCCTACCCTCCTGCAGTTGAAGAGACTCATGTCTAACACACACACACAGAGGGAGAGAGGGAGACAGGGAGAGAGAGAGAGAGAGAGAGAGAGAGAGAGAGAGAGAGAGAGAGAGAGAGAGAGAGGCCAGTCATGGCAGACACATGACCTCATTTCCCTGCCATACTGGCCCATCCGGCCTCTGCAACCTGCTCCTCTGGGTCTCCTTGCCTTGGGGTACCCCATGGCTGGTTTTGAGTAGGGTCAATATCCAGTGTCAGGGACATTCTCACTGCCAACACCCTTATGTTGTCATACAGTATTTGCATCTGGTTGTATGTGCCCATGTTCGGCCTCCTATCCACAGTCAGACATTTTATATTCCAGCATGTAATCAGGCCTCTGAGCCAGGATCCTGACAGGGGTCATTTGTTTCCTGCTCTTGGTGCCATTCGACTTGCCCTCGTATTTCTTTTGTTTTCCCTTCCCAGACCAGGCATCTGCTCCACCCCGCCCTGACACTGTTAAACCACCCTCACACCCTGGGATCTTTGGCACAGAGGAACCTACACCTGCTGCTCCTCTGATGGACTAATGCTCAGACGCAGCAACTTGTGGCATTTCCTTCTTGCTTTACAAGCACAGCGCTTCCATGAGCTCAAGGAAAATGCTGTGGGTTGGGTTTCCTGTGACTGAATAGAGCAGAGTCGTGCTTCGGGTTCTACCTAGTGTCTGTCCAAATTCTTGCATCAACTTGTTGAAAGGCGAATAACTCCTTTAAAATTTGACCTTCAAAACTGAAATGGCTGCATTTGCCAGGCACAGCCGCTGTGGGAAAAGAGGCCTTGTCTGTTCGACAAGTGGTTCTTACATTTCACTGCACATCAGAATCACCTTGGGAACTGATTTGACTCAGGTCAAGCCAGGATCATTCCCTCCACCATTGTCCCCAGGAAGAGGGTGAGGGCAGCAGTATTCTTTCTCAGTACTTCAGCATGCATTTTAATCACCTTGAGGGCTTGGTAGGACCCAGATTGCTGGTCTCACCCATACACAGCCTTTCCATTTCAGTTGGTTTGCGGTGAGGCTCAGAAATGTGACTTTCTAACAAGTTCTACGTGGTCTTGATGCTGATCTGGCAGTTGTGGAGGACTGGGGACTTAGCCACTAGAAGGCTACTGGATGACTGTCTACATCAAAAATAATGGTTGCTATTTGTAGCATTGTCACCATCAGAAGATGGATGCGCACATGATTATAATGTAGCACATCCAGATGCAAACTCTCACGCTGTACCCTCATACCTATTGTAGGGTGAGTTTTCCATTAGTTTCCTGTGACTAGCACCTGTGGTATTGCACCCTCCCCATGATTGTGTATGTGCCTGGGCCCAGTGGGTGTGCACATGCAAGAATGGGTCTAAAAGGGTGGCATCGCCCTGGGGTGGGAGAGCATGTGAGAGAGCACTAGAGAATGCAAAAGAGAGCCCTGGGGAAAAGTGTGAAGACTCCTGAGGGCCTGGGGGACTCCCCTGCCTCCCAGCACCCCTGGTCCTGGTCTTGGTCCTGGCTCTGCCCTGCCTGGTATGTCTGTGTAACTGCTAGAACCAATAAAGGACCTATGCAGATTGGTGAGCCAGATACTTGCACTACAATTGATGTCACAAACAGGTTAGTTCTCCAAGCAGTTGGTGATGAGAACGGGATGATTCAGGGCAGAAAAGACAGGTTAAGTGGAATAGACATGGAAGGACAGTTTGACACAGCCACCTATATAATGTGACAAGCCAGAGCTACCCTGATATGAGCTTAAATAAGCAAAAAGAATTGGTGAATGAGCCTTGCCTTGAATTTATGTCTGTCCATTTACGCTTTCTAATGCTGAATTTCTTTGCAAAGAAAGATCAGTCTTAATGCTGATCTGTTCCATATCAGTGAGGCAGTTACAAAAACACATTGCTTATTAAAGGAAAACCATTACTTTCGAAAAACAGAATTGAACTTTCCTGTCTCGTGCATTTCTCTGAAATGCATGATAGACCAGCAGCCTATCAAGTAGCAGTTTCCCAGGCTGGTGTTTCCAGCAGCCAGCTAATTACCCCTTAGATAACAAGGATGCACTCATGCTGGGAAAATGCTCATATTTTCTAAAACAGAATGTCCTGTTGTGTTTTTAGGAATCTTGATAGAGTTCTTTTTCCAGACGATGTCCAGCTGGGTTGTCCCTTGGTGGGAACTGTTTTCTTCTCAATGGTTGTGGGTGGAGGAAGATATCCATCAGCATGCAGCAGAAGTTTATTCACAACAATTACAATCTGGTGCCTGGAGTGTGCAGGGAGGGAGTCCAGTTCCACTGGACCTTGCTTCTTTCCTGTCTCTATTTTGGTATTACTTATAAACAGACCAGATCAGTGTGATGGTATCCATCCTTTTGGTGACCGGAATAGTCTGGCCCAAACTTTATGAGGCAGGTCAGCCTTCTTTCTCTAAGTAGGGCAAAGGTAAGTTCTCCTGGAATTTGTCTTTCAGGAGATTCAGTGAAACCAAAGAGCATCTTGACCAACTTGGCCATCTAGAACAATCTATTCTCTTACTGATTAGGGATTTGCAGACATTAGGAATTAGCAGGTCTTCCTAGGGCACCTTTCTTATCATTCAGCCAGGGAAAATAGCGAGCTGTGCTTTGAAGGGAAAGGAAGTGGTTGAAGAAGCTTGCTGAACCCTCTACCCCAGAGTCCTCCATGCAGATTAATCGAATTCTCTTGTCAGTACCTGTTTACTCTCACCCAACTGGGAGGAAGACTGAACAAGGCTGACCAACACAGGGTGATGTATGGGGTTCCCAATCAAATCAGCACAGGGACCCACCAGTGTAGACTTTATTCTGAGATTCAGCAAGGCTTTGTGGTTTGGTCTTAGTGCCAAATCCGAAAGCATGAACATTGCTGCCCAGTCCTGATACAGAGCTGTGGGCTTCATGCACCCACACTTGGCAATGACACTGCACACATGAGGTGCCTGACCTAGGAGCGTCACAGCCTTCTGTTGTTGATATGTTTGTCTCTGTGCTCAAAATGAATTTCAGATGAATTTTTAAAACTAGCAGAGGGGATCCCCGTTTGGAGAAATAACACCCATCTGACTTTCCATAGTATGGTGGCTGGTGGAGTCTCTTCCACAAGCATTTATTTTGCACAAGGTAGATTTCAGCACTGGACTGCATCCTGGGGATTAATTAAGTACAGGGAAAGGCATTCTTGCTGCTGAGGGGCCACGGTGTGACCACTAGGTAGAAGATAACCACAACCTCGTGAGGGCGGTTCAGCTGCCTTGGAGGTAGAATTCTGAAGCTTTCTTTATGGCGTGGGAACCACTGATGACTTGGAAAAGGAACAACTTAAATGTTTTTAACCAGTGTTCTTCCCAGCTACTAGCAGCATTCCCTTCCTTTCAGCCAATACCTTTCCACCTGAGTCACACTGTTGAGAAGAGGAAACAGAAAGTTGTCTTAGAGAAGGAGAGGTGTTCCAGAATGGGGTATTCTCTGTTCCAAATAAGAGCAGCAACTCAGCTTATTTCTCTGGGTTTCCTTACTGCTCCTATCATACCTCTTGAGTAAAGCAACCGTTCTCGCTGTCGGTCGTCTGATGTTTCTACACTGTGAACGGTGAAGCCAGGAAGTATGGGGTTCTGAGTGGGCCTTTCCTGTGTGCTGCCGGCACTGCTCAAAAGCAACAGGATATAATTGAATATGCTCATAAGTATGAGTTTATTGACCATATCAAATATAGTGCTGCACTCTGCAAGCCCAGAATCCAGGCGGCTTCTCTACTTCATGCTTGATTATGAGTATTTTAAATTAGATGAATCCCATTAATGACCAATTAAGTTTTAATTTAGCGGTCACAGAAGAATATTGGCAGCCGCAACACAGCTTGGGCTCTCTGCAAAGTGACCGGGGTCTGGGCTTCCATCTGTTTAATATTGCTCTGCCCACGAAGGGGAGTTAATGCTGCCATAATTGTTTGCCTTGGGAGAGAAGCCAAGTTCCCCCCTTCCCTCTGCTGATGTGCTCTCACAACTCTGATTGAATTTGCAGGGAGAGGGGGTGAAAGGGTAGGAAGGAAGGATAAAGCATAAAGAGGAGGGAGGTCTGGGGTGCTACCAGCAGAAGAATGACTTTTCAGAAAGATTTAAGGTGTCTGTAGTTTGAGAGCTGGTGAGACTCCTATTATGACTCTATGTCATAAAGGAGGATAAACTGGATTTCCTAGTCCAGTGGCCAGAAGATGTGCCTTTCTTCCTCCTGATTTGTCTGGTGCTGGCACATACTGCAGGCGAATGAGGAGGGAACACTGCAGGTGCTGTTCAGGTGACTGAGAAAATTGGGAATTTTGTTAGCTGTACTTATTATGGAATGGGCACTTTTATAAGTACTTTACCTGAATCATCTCATTCAATTGTCACAATATCAGGTAGTAACTGATATTATTTCTGTTTTACAAAAGGAGAATGAAGATGTAGAGAGGTTAAATAGTTCCTGGAAAAATTGGAGGGAAGTATATGACCATCTTCTGCTCCCTCTTCTGGTCTGCCTGTTTGTTTCTCCTAGCTGATTATAACTCTGTGGGACCTGAGACCATGAGGAATTACCCTAATTTGGTGCCTGCCTGATGGGAAGAATGACTGGATTCTTTCATGAAAAGGGATGAGAGACCAAGAGTTGCTTAGTAGGACCAAAACAGTGAATGACTTTCATTTCAAACAATGAAGCCACACGACCACTATATTGCTATAACAAGGGGGAGAAGGAACTAAAAAGGCACAAAAGAATCGAGACAATGGCTAGCATGTATAAAATCCTCAGTTATGTGTACAAGATTCTGAATTAAAAGGGGGAGCAAGCATATGATGAATGGAAATTAGACTCGGTGATGATTACAATGTAGTATAATATAGGTATTGATTTATAATGCTGTACACTTGAAATCTATATAATATTTTAAACCAATGTTACTTCAATAAAAATAAAAAAGATAATGTATATCAACACTAAATAACAGTGGGATATTTGGTGAAAAGGAGTGTAAAACCCCCATAGATATCTTCTCTTTATTATACAAAATAAAAAAGAGGAGTGCCCTTACTTCTAGGGTATTCCTTTTTTCATTGTATCATTTGCTACTAAAGTAACATTGGTTTACAATACTGCATATGATAAAGGGATATTGGTTCTCACCCCTTCAAATGTATATTACCACACCACTCCCACCAACAAAGCACTCACATTCCTTCACCACAGTCCACTGGGCTGCACAATCACAGGGAAGACACAATACCACAGATGCCAGATATATAGGCTAATGGAGAAAAATACCCTACAATCCCATATCTTTTTTCCCACTCATCTGTCTCTGGGCACTTAGTTTTCTCTGTAACTTGATTGTTGTAAATACTGCTTCAAAGAATGTAGGTGTGCATAGATCTGGGAAGGATGCTCTTAGAACATGGG
The DNA here is from genome assembly GCA_004024945.1 of Uropsilus gracilis. Lineage (NCBI taxonomy): Eukaryota > Metazoa > Chordata > Mammalia > Eulipotyphla > Talpidae > Uropsilus > Uropsilus gracilis. The sequence continues at coordinate 26,982 of PVHY01002450.1, forward strand.
GTCAAAAATATATAAACCTGCTTGTTTATAAATTATAAGCATGATAGCCATTGATTCACATGATATAAAACTCAAGGATACTGAAGTCTTTGAATCACAGAATATCAAAGTCCACTTGCTTAGAGTTGGTACTTCACCTTCTCAATTTGTTGTTGAAAAAATAGTGACCCTAAAAGAAGAGTGATTTTCTGGAGTTTGAAGTTTCAGAATGATGAGAAATTCTAATACCAGGTGTTAAGACAGAAAGGTCAATGTTTTGCCCATGAAATCACATTGTCTTCAAGGCCCATTTTCAACAATGTTTGTGATAGTTCTATTGTGAGGAAAGAAAAGCTTACTGCTCCCACATTCTCTTTCTTAGGACAACTTTTTCTTTCACTGCCTTCTTTCCCTCTCTACTTTGTGTTTACTTCCTTTTCTTTGATAAGAGATCCATAGCTTAAATACCCAGTAGCATATTATTTGGAATTTACCCTAAATTGTAGATACCTGATGCTCAATCTCTTGAGAATGGTTTTGATGACTAGAGGCAAAGAGACAGCTGTAGTGTCAGAGGGAAGAGCAGAGAGGAAGCTTTGATGTCCTACCCCTCAGGTTGAATTTAACTACAGGTCTGATTCTGGTTGTTTCATTGTTTTTAACTTAATGGTTGGTCATTGAAGAAACATGAGTATATTTAGGTAGTTAATTAAATTAAAATTTATTATATTATCAGTAAGATCTCATTATTATCTATTTATAGACCATGCTCATTGCCTGTTCTATAAACTGTTCATACAAACTCTCATAACTTTTGTTTATATTTTTATTGAAGTACTATTAACATACTCATATTGTGATTTTGCAAACACAGAAACATCATTATAATCAAATTTACAAATAGCTTTGCATGGTTCAGGTCATTCGAGGCTGTCCCTGTCTCTGACAATTCTTCATGGTTACTATTGTTCTTTTATATTAAAAATGGAAGAGTTAAGACTTCAGAAGTTAAATGTTTTGTTTATGATAGAATTTTGTGGTTTGGGCACAAGCTTTGGAATGATTTATTTTAATATAATTTTGGAATCATTTATTTTAATACAATTATATTGATTTGCCACCTGTTTACATCACTATAATTTAGAAGGTTCAACTTCATATCTCAACATGTGTATGTGCTTCATTTGCCTTCCACCAAAGGTCAGTGCTTCTACATTAGCAAATTACCCTTCCACCCTCTCTTCCCTTCACTGATCTGCATTTAAACCCTTGCTCTGCCATTCACTTTCTACTCGTATAACCAGGTTAAATTTCTTAACTTCTCTAAACCTCACTTTTTCATCTGTAAACATGAGAATAATAAGCATCTCATAGGGTGATTTTGAATATCAGATGACTTGTAATAAACACAGTGATTGGCATATTGCAAGCTATTTTTGTTCTCCTCTGCTTTGTCTCCTCTTCCCTCTTGTTTATAAATGAAACCTCTGAGACTTACTGATGCTGAATGACCTCATGACTAGCTCAGAGCAAGAATCCTGGAGAAGACCTGGAGACAGTCTTGGTGTAGTGACCCTCAAAACACTCTGCTTACACATGCCTGTCCTTATGGATGAAGAAACAGGCCTCCCTGATAAATCCATGAGATTCCAACCTTTTTTCCCCCAGGCAGTTGACATGTAACATTCTATTTGTTTCAGTTCTATGACATAATATTTTGATGTTTGTATATATTGCTAAAAGATCATCACAATAAGTAGTTAACAGCCATTACTTTAATAAGTTACAAAATTTTTTTGAGACTTCAAATTTAAATTTTCAAAATGGAGTTTGGCTAAGTGTCCATCATCAGATTTTTTTCAGATTCATGGAACAAATAAATAGTAGTCAGAGGCAAGGCTCAACATAAATATTTTCTTCTCCATTTTCTTCCTCTCTTTTATCTTTCCTTGACTTTTATCCCCAATAAACTCTACAAAATGCAGCTTGTCTAGATCTAAACTTAGGCTTTGTACACAGGAAACAAGAAGGGGGAATATACAACTTCTCTGAGTCATAGTAGACCATGTTCACTTCAGCACTATATTTTCAACTGCTGACATATATTCACAATCTTTTAAGGATATGTGTCCTTAAAAGAAACAACCTAGAATTCATGGTAATATAGATGAAGCCAGAAGGGATCATGCTGGTAGAAATAAGCCAGAAAGGAAAAAAAATACTGAATGGCCTCACTTATATGAGGGACAAGGGAAAACAAACAAGCAGACAAGAAAAATTTAAAACTAATTTTTAGCAAAATTGAAGCACAGGTCATGAGGAATGGGGGGAATCAGGAATGGGAAGGACACAAAAGACCAAGACTATGGTTCACATGTGATAAAATGGCAGGAGAACCCTGGGGTAGATAACAATGTCAAATAAAATAAATAATATAATTAAAAATATATTTGGTCCAAAAAAAGGAAGAAAGAAACAACCTAGATAATCATGGGGAGATGAACAGATAAGGAAAATGTGGTATTAACATACAATTGATTTATTAATTTTAAACAAGGAAAGAACATGGTGGCGAGTGCTTGTAAGCAACAGATATGGAGTCATGGCGGGGTCTGGGGATCGCGGTTCGAATCCCGCCTGGGGCAACGCAGCAAGACCTAGTCCCCAAAAAATAGCTGGGCATGGTGGCGCATGCCTGTAATCCCAGTTACCTGGGAAACTGAGGCTGGGGATTGCTTGAATCTGTGGTAACATGGGCAAAGTTAGCCTGTGGTTTCACAGGCAAAAATAGCGAGACCTAGTCTCAGAAAAAAAGAAGAAATTCTATAATGTGTAAAAATAAAAATATGATTGAATCTAAGGACATGGATGCCAAGTGAAATAAGACAGTCACAGAAGCAAAACTGATCTAACAAACACATTTCCTATGAGAAAGGTGAGTCAAAGGTAGTTCTTTTTTACCTACATATATAGATATAGATGCTACAATGTTAACTCAGCAACCCCTAGTTATAATGCAGCATGAGGGTCATATTAACTCGACTTCCCTCATTTATAATAAAGACATGTTTCTGGAATAAACATTAGGAGGCATATCACACTATTCATTCTATTAATAACATTTTGTTAGCAGGCAAGATAAATAAGCAGAAAGTGGGAAACAGCGAATTACCAGTGAAGTGTGTTACCGGTGAAGATCTTGGTAATACAAGGTAACATGCTCTGGCATATTACCTGAATGTGGAATTATATATGCTCTGGCATATATGACCTGAGTGTGGGGTATAAACTCTGTTAAGGTTTGTGTCTACCCTATTAATGAAGTTCCAGAGGTTCCAAAACCAGAGTATGGTGAAGGGTCCTCTCCAAATGTAAGGATCGATAATTGCATCTTACATCTGCCATCACCGAGAAGGAAGCTCTATACCTGTCAGTCTCTTCACACTCTAGGTAGCTCTAAACGCAAAGGTAATGCTCTGACCATATTTCTAGGTGACATGGAATGTCACCATCTTGGAGTGGAGTCCTGAACAAGAAGGGTTCAGCAGCAAATCCAGGCAGCAAGTGCATGTTGTCCTGTTCCTGGGGTCACAGGCTCTGGCAGAATTTGTGTCACTTGAGATGTTCATGGTAGGAAATTATGTGGCATGGGGAATTTACACCCAGCTCCAATAGGAGACCCATGACATAAACACCTAGCACTCTGGTACTTGGCCAAGTCACTTGTAGCAAAGAACCAGGCAGTCCTTTTTAAAAATAGCTTCTGGCAGGCTGCTGGGGCTCAGTGACATCTGACCATGAGATATCAAATGACTTTGCAGCCAGAACTCTTCATAATGACCTGGAGTTGTTGGATAACGGATCCATGAAATAGAAGCAGTACATCTGCAACTGGGCATGAGTAGAACCAGAGGGCATATGTAGGCTTCTTGAGAAAGCAGGTCCCCACCCTTGTTGTCCTGATTTTTTTCCTCAGCTCACATTTGCAGCCACACTGATGACCAGCTGACAGAGGATACTGGATCACTTGTTCATGGATGGTGCAGTGTGTTGAATGTGGCCCCCAGAAAAATAGCTTCCTGGGGCCTGAAATATGTTCTGATTTGGAAAAAGTCTTTGCAGATGTAATGAAACTACAGATGTAGAGATAGGTTAACCCTTGCAGATCCTAAACCCAATGACATGTGTCCTTAAAAGAAACAGAAGGAGAGAAGATGCACTCACAGATAAGGCAATGTGAGGAGGGAGGTAGAAACTAAGGGGATATGTGGCAAGCCAAGGAAGGTCATGGGTTGTTAGAAACCTCCATAAAGGGGAAGGGGACTGTCATAGATTCCCAAACCCTTCAGAAAGAATTAGCCCAACATTTTCATTTTAGACTTCTGGTCTCCAGAACTATATGAAAACAAATTTCCACTGTTTTCAACAACTTTGTTTGTGGTGATTAGTTACAGCCATCAGGGAACTGATACAAATGGGCTAGCTCAGTTTGTGGGTCCAAAAGCAGAAAATAAATTGTGGCTATCTAATACCAGGATGACCCTGAGAGACAAGGATGAGGTGAAATACCCTCAGTGAGTAGAGCTTCAGATGGAATGCCTGGTTATCTACTTTGTGTGAGACATGATCTGTCATGAGGTGAATGAGGGAATGGTGTCATGAGGGAATGGTTTGGCTGGTTAACCTCCCTCAAGCAAATTACCCTCTCTCTTTGGTCTTGCCTGAATTTTGGGCTGGGGGGGATACTGTTCAACTTATAGCAGGACGCATCAGCAGAAAAATGTCAGGATACTCTTTTCTTGCTCTTGTTCTTTTGTTACCTGCAAAATGAGCACATTTGTCAGCTCCATTATAACAGAAGTGCCTTTCTTATTAACACCTTCACCACCAAGAGAACAGACTAGTGAGCCTGGTGGCTGGAGCAGGACAGCAGATGGGAGGCTGTGTACACATCTATGCTTGAGAGATAAATGTGATTGACCTGTTTTAATCATGTTTGCTTTATTACTGCTTGTTCTGCTCAACACCATCACCTAAATTAAGTTCACTCTTTACATAATGTCTTAGTCAGAAAGCTTCCTAGATGGGCCTTTCTGACTTTTCTCAGGGTCTGATGGAAAGGGAATCTGACAGTAAGTCTGGAACCATTGGCTAGGAGGGCAAGATGTATTCCTCCTTCATGTCCCTCATCCTTTGATCTTGCTAGATGTATCTGTGCCCCTTTCACCTTTTGATCCACCCTGCTCCCTATTGTTGCCCACAACTCCCTTTCCCCCATTTTCTCCACCTTTTCCATCAATCCTGCCCAATCAATTTTTATGAATTACACCTGTCACCCAGATTTTTAGACTTCATTTGGATTGAAATTACTTATTTATAAATCAGAGACATTATTGTTTATTGTTTGTTAAATTTATTTTCTTATGTCAGTGGTAATTTTTGGCCAGTATTTGATTTTTCCCCTCAGGTAATTCCCTTAGTTATCTTGCCACCATATCAGTATGATCTGTGACCATATTCCCTTGTGCAATTCCTTCCTCTATTTTGGTCCCCTACCACCCACAACCACACCCCACCTACTAGTCTATGGTCAGTTTGAAATTTTGGGGATCAACATATATTTGTGGCAAGTTGTCATCATGAGTTTGTGTAAGGGTCCTCACATGCCTTGCTTATTCTTCCTTAAATTCTTTTTCCCTGGCTCACCCTAATACATTTGTTGTTTCACTGAGTTTTTAGATGTGCTTACATATTTAAATGATGACTCTGTGTAAGGGAAGATACAGAAGCTGAATTACAGTGGTGATCCTGGTCAGAACAACTAAGCTAGGATCCGTCCCTGGTAATTGCTCTACTTTTACTGACACACTGTTTCCCAGCTCTGGCAGCACACCAACATGTCATCTGTCTCACTCACAGATATCAATGCCTCTGCCTTTTTCACTTGTTTCTTAAATACTATTTTCCCTTGTTCTCTCACTTGTGGGAAAATTACAATTTAGTTGTAGCCAAGTTGTAGGAGAATGACCCATTGCATTTCACCTGAGGCCAGATTCAGTGTCTTATCACATTTCTCAGAAGAGATCCATGTCATCGTATAGCATTAATGAATGAGTCCTTTACCATGGATTTAATGGAGACACGTGGGGATCTTTTAATGAGTATTGACTTTATACTCCATGCAACAAACTATCCTAAATATTCTGCTTAGGTACTAATTTTTGATCCTAAACTGTCTCCAGCTTTTCTCTTTCTATGCCTTCTAATTTATTCAACTTAGACTCCGCTTGCATATAGAGAGTAAAACATAATCTAAGCGAGCCAGCTCACCTATCATTTAGAACTGTCTCATATTCATATCATCCTCTACTCCGCCCATTTACCAAAATATCCATCCCATAAACAATTATTTTCTAAAAATATAAAATTTACTTGGTATTCAATTTTTTATTTCTGTTCTTGTTACAGTCTCTACCTGATGTTTATAGGTTTTTTAGAACAGTGATTTATTCAACCAGTACTTATTAAGCATCTTGATGTGTCCTCTTGACTAGGTATGGACATTTTAGTGGTGTTCTTTATCTTGACAGAACTTAGAGTCTACTGGGGTAATGAAAAATTACATGTCAATAGGTGAAATAGTTAGGGAATGTGATAAGTTCTGTTTAAGAAAAAATCCTGAAATATTGAAATATTTCACATATTTCCTGCATTATGTAAGGGTTTTCTCTGTGTTAATTCACTTAATCTTTCCATAATCCTACAAGTGAGGTTCTTTCACATTTTTTAATAACAACTGGAGAGGTAGTTAAAACAGCTATTTTTATTCATATTTTAAAACTTCATCAGAGAACAGTTAAGCCAAAGTCACAGAATCGGGAGATATCAGGATTTAGTACTGTATTCTATGACTTTAAGTAACATAGAAATTACCTAAAAACTTCTATAGGAATTAGAAACCCTGAGCATGTTACATAAAAGCGTGATCTTAGCTAAGAACAATTCAGCTCATGGTTGATGGGTTGAACAAAAACCGCAGGCAAGTGAAAATCGTAAAGTTAGAGAGGGTTCTTTTTTTTTTAAACATATTAAAAAATTTTTGGTTGCATTAACACTGGTTTGCAATATTGTGTATGGTTAATATAGGGTCACACCCTTCAGGTGTATGTTATTGGTTTAGTATTAACTGAAACTTTCTTTTGTTTCTCTATGCCGTTTAAGTAACACTGGTATTTGTCTTTTTCCTTCTGACTTATATAACATCACATATCTTTGCTATGTGAATCTCATATCAGAAGAGAAACGGAGCTAGAAACGGAGCCTGTTCCACCAGGAACAGGGATGCTATGGTCATTGTGCCAGTACTAGTGAGGGAATACTAAGTTTTGGCATAACCCTGCACCAGGGTGTGCAGTACAAGTGAGTACTGCAGCCATGCATTAAACATGGTGATTCTGGTTGGAATATCATTATAATTATTTAAAATAATATTTTATCATGAAATCCTCTGCAGAGATATTTTGAGATGAAGTACAAATTCAGATAAAACATATTCCAAAGAAATGATTGGGATATGGTAGGCATTTTGGTAAGCATAAGATATAATGCTTATTTTGATTTATTTAAATAAGAACACCTTAGTGGAAAATTCTGGGGAGGAGCAACTGGAGTATTTTGAATTTTGTCTTTGATATAAAGCAACTGTTTTTGGCTCTAAAGTTGTTTTTTAACTCCTGTGTGAGCAAAGCTGTATGAATGCCAAACCTGGAAAAAAGTGTTTTATGACTAGTTTACTAAAGCTGATAGCATGAGTCCAAGATGAGTTTTCAAGTGTTCCAATATTTGCCTGTGCTTGTAAATCAATAGGTGAAGGACTTAGATTTATTGCATATCAGCTTCAGTCCCTGCTTCTTTTTCACATAAAGCGAAATTTCCTAAAATCTTCTATAAGAATTAGAAATCATAACAATGCTCCATAAACCAGATCATCAGAGAGAAAGAACATCTAAGGGCATTTAAAACTGTCCAATGCTTGACCACAATTGTAACTGCTGTAGCAGAATGACTCCCTGTTCCCAGGAAGCTGGTGACCAGAAGATCTGAGTTTCAGGGCAACTTTTTGGCAAACAAGAGGCAATTCTCTAATTAACTTTGTGGATAAATACTATTCTGTGCTTGTGCTGGGAGTTTGAAATCTTGGCCAATAAATGTCAAATTCAATAAAATAACTATTTCTTTAAAAAATATTTGTTCAATTACAGGTTGAGTCAGCGTTGGAGATGGCTAGCATCCCTGCCAACTTAACCAGATGAGCAATAATGATGACTCATCTTGCATAATGGCACATGAATGACAAAGGTCTTGCTAACATAGTCTCTATTTGATCCTTATGACGACCCTTTGAGGTTACAAATGGATACAAGTCCCCAAAATAATTTTCCTTTCCCCCAATAATAATTTAACTTTGTTCATTTTATATATATATATATATATATATATATATATATATATATATATATATATATATATATATATATATTACATCATTGTCTACCCCGAGGTTCTCTCACCACCTTGTCATCCATGAACCATCATCTTAATCTCTTGTGTGCCCATCCCTCCCCTGATTATACCCCCTCCCTCTCTCTTGGTCTATGCTTCAGTTCTGCTGTAAGTTAGTTTTAAATTTTTCTTACCTGTTTGTTTGTTTTCCCTATATCTTTCATTTAAGTGAGCCCATACAGTATTTCTTTCTTTCTTTCTGGTTTAGTTCCACTAACATGATTCCTTCTAGCTCCATACATGTTACTGCAAATGATATAAGCTTGTCTTTTTTTGATTGATGAGTAATATTCCATTGCATACATATCCCACAACTTTCTGATCCATTTGTATGTTTTGGGGAATTTGGGTTGTTTTCATGTCCTGGGTATTGTAAATAGTGCTGCAATAAACATCTGAGGACAGATGTCCTTTTGAATTAGTGTTTTTGTGTCCTTTGGGTAGATTCTAGAAGTGTGGTTGCTGGATTGAATGGTAGTTCCATTTTCAGTAGTTTAAGGTTCTCCACATAGCCTTCCATAGTGGCTGAACCAGTTTGCATTCCCACCAGCAGTGTAAAAGTGTTACTTTCATCTCCACATCAGTTATTGCCTGTTTTTCTGCTTTGGACCTTTCTTACTGGTGTGAGATTGTATCTCATTGTGGTTTTGATTTACATTTCCCTGATTATTAGTGATGCTGAGCATTTTTTCATATGCCTATTGGTCATTTGTATATCTTTTTTTAAGATGTGTTTTTTTAGCTCTTTGCCCCATTTAAAAAATTTTTTTTAAAAAAATACTTTATATATGAATTTCACTGTGATCTTTGGGGTTCACCCCCCCTCCCTGACTGTTCCCACTCTGTCCCATTTCCCCCCCAGGTTGTGTACTTTAATTTTGTTGTGGCTTGTTTTGACTTTTCTTCATGGACTTTTGTTTATCTTTCCCATGTCCCATATAATAGTGAAACCATTTGGCTTCTGTTTTTTTTCTTTTTGACTTGTTTCTGCTACTATGAATTCTTCTAAGTCCATCCATGTTATCATAAAATTGCCTAATTTGTCATTTTAAAGTGATGAGTAATATTCCATTGTGTATATATACTACATCTTTTTCATCCAGTCATCTGTTTTGGGACATTTAGGTTTCTTTCGTGTCCTTGCAATTATAAATAGTGCTGCAATAAAAATCCAAGTACAGGTGTCCCTTTGTACCCACATTGAAGTCACCATTGGGTAAATTCCCAGGAGAGCAATTGCTGGGTAAAATGGTAGTTCCATTTTCATTAATTTGAGGGCCCTCTATACAGCTTTCCATAGAGGCTGGACCAGTTTACATTCCCACCAGCAGTGTAACAGTGTCCCCTTGTCTCCACATCCTCGCCAGCACCTGTTGTTGCCCGTTCTTTGGATGTGGGCCATTCTTACTGGTATAAGGTGGTATCATTGTGGTTTTGATTTGCATTTCCCTTATTGCTAGTGACATTGAGCAATTCTTCATGTGCCTGTTGGCCATTTGTATTTCCTCTTTGGAGAAGTTTCTTTTTAGTTCTCCCCATTTTATGATTGGGCTTCTTGTTTTGCTTTTGCTTAATTGTGTGAGTTCATTGTGGATCTTTGTTATTAAACCCTTATCACTCTTGTGGAGGGCAAAATTTTTTTCCCATTCAGTTGGGCTTCTTTTAGTTTTTTCTGTCATCTCTTTTGCTGTACAGAAGCTTTTTAGTTTGATGTAGTCCCATCTGTTTATGTTTTCCTTCAATTTTTTGCCATCAATAGATTTTTCCAGAAAGGGTTTTCTGAATTGTACTTTCTGGAGGGTTTTTCCCAAGTTATTTTCTATGTATGTTATGGTTTCAGGTCTGACATTTAAATCTTTTATCCATTTCGAGTTGGTTTTTGTACAAGGTGTGAGAATGTTGTCTTGGTCTCCATTTTTTTGCAGGTCTTAAAAAATATGGAACGCTTCATGAATTTGTGTTTCATCCTTGTGCTGGGCTTTTTGTTTAGTTTTTGCTAAGTTGTATGAGTTATTTTTAGATTTTTGTAATCAGACCCTTATCACTTATATGGAGGGTAAATTTTTTCCCATTCATTTGCATTTCATTTTGTTTTGGTTATTGTCTCTTTTGCTGTACAGAAGCTTTTCAATTTGATATAGTCCCAACTGTTTATATTTTCCTTCCTTTTTCTAGCATCTGTAGATGTATCCTGAAAGAGGTTTCTGAAGTGTAGGTTGGAGTGTTTTGCCCATATTTTCGTCTTTGTTTTTTATGGCCTCAGGTCTTACCAAGTCTTTTGTCCATTTTGAATTGGTTTTGGTACATAGTATGAGGGAGTAGTCTTGATTTTGATTTTTTTTTTTTTTTGCATATAGTGGTCCAATTTCCCCAGCACCGTTTATTGAAGAGATTATCCTTGCTCCAGTGTGTATTCTTTGCTTCTTTGTCAAAGATTAGCTGCCTATATATGTGTGGCTTTATTTCTGGGCTTTTGATTCTGTTTCATTGGTCTGTGTCTGTTTTTGTTCCAGTGCCATGCTGTCTTATTTATTATGACTTTGTAGTACAATTTAAAGTCTGGGAGTGTAATACCTCCATTCCTTCTCCTACTAGCTAAAAGAGCTCTGTCTATTTGAGGATTTTTTATTGTTCCAAATGAATTTTAGTAACATTTTTTCAATTTCTTGGAAGAATGATATTGAGGTTTTTATTGTGCATTGAATCCATAGATTGCTTTTGGTAGAATGGCCCTTTTGACTATGTTAATTCTTCCAAACCAATCCATGAGAAGGGGCTGTCTTTCCATTTCTTTGTGTCTTCTATTTCTTTTAATAATCTTTTATAATTTTCTTTGTATAAGTCTTTCTCATCCATTGTCAAATATATTCCCAGATATTTCATTTATGTTGGTACAATTGTGAATGGGGTAGTTTTCCCCAATAATCATGTTTACCTTTTAGGTGATCTTTTAAAATAAAGGCACTTCCAATTCTCACATCATTTATACTTTCATTCCACCATGTCAGAGAATGTACTTTATATGATTTCAATACTTTTGATTTTATTGAAACTTGTTTTATGGCCTAATATGTGGTCTATTCTGGAAAATATTCCACATGCATTTGAGAAGAATCTATATTCTGCTTCTGTTAGATGGAGCACTCTATAGGTATCTATTAAGCTTAGTTGGTTTATATTGTTACTTATATCTTTCTGTTTCTTATTAATTTGTTCAATCCATTATTGACAGTGAGGAATTCAAATCTTTATCTATTGCCATTGAAATATCTATTTCTTCTATCAGTTAAGTCAAGCTATTGTTTTATGTACTTTGGGGCTCTATTGTTAGAAGCATATGTATTTGTAATTATTGCATGTTATACTTTTATCATTACAAAGTATTCACTTTTATCTCTTGTAGCAATTTTTGTCATAGAGTTTACTTTTTTTGATACTTCAATTATCTTTGGTTATTGTTTGTGAGGTATATCTTTTCCCAGTGTTTTATTTTTAACATATTTGTGCCTTTTAATGTGAAGTGTGTTTCATCTAAATAGCATGCCATTGTCATTAAATTACTTTTTAAAAATACATTATACAATCTTGATATTTTAAATTGAGTATTTAGTGCATTTATAATTAATGTAATTATTGGTAAGGTAGGACTTAATTCTATCATATATTTATTTTCTCTACATCTTTTTTTTTTTTTTTGGTTCTGCTTTCATTTCACCACCATTTTCTTTCCTGTTAAATAGAGACACTTTTTTCATGTACTTGCCACTACCCACCTTTCCAACAGGGGAGATTTACCCAAATTAACAAGTTTGAATAGTTAAGCAGAACTAGGACTAGACTAGAGAGCTCTGGTGCCCTTGTCAATAGAGAGCTAGCTATACAGATCTCCTTTATAGAATACAGGCCTCAGTGAAGCCAGAAAAATGGTAGTTCTCAAATTCTTCTCACAGTGACTTGACTATGTTTTGCTGAGAAATTTAAGAGTTTGAGTACCTTGTTGGTGATCACAGAATAAGGATGGCGAATTGGGGATATGAACACTAATTGTGTTCCTCTAATTGTAATGTCCATACTCTTTCTGCTACATCACAACTTTTCTTGAAGAAATAAATGACAGATGCTGGTTGAGTTGCATAAGTGGTATAATCATTATTTGGAAGGCAAATTTTCTTCTAAGTACAAGAGATAGTAGTTAGTTTATCAATGATATTGATAGGGAGAAAGCAGATGTCAGAGAATTTTATGGAAGCAATGAAATAAGAATTTATGATTTAGTACTCTGTAGAGTTTTATTGAAGAGATATTAAGCAAACCAATTACTCTGAAGTTGTGAATTGCCTGCCAAATTCTATCACAGTATCAATACTCTCAATTTGCTATTAACACTGAAAATAGGTGAATGTTGACTTTCAGGAGCCTAAATCAGAGAGAAGTATAGGCTCTAGTTTTGAAGTCCTCATTGGAACAGCCCAAGAGAGCACATTCTAGGAACCCAGTCAAAAAAGTAGGAAGACCTACTAGATGTGCTCAAGGAAGGTAAAAATACTATATACCAAGTAATAGAAAAAACAAGAGTTAGTGCTACAGGGGTCAGATAGATGGGGACCCACAATGTGCAGAAGAGTCAATATGGGAATAGGCATGGAAGGTGTGTATGTGGGGATGTGAAATGCTTCTGCTGGTCTCTCCTAAGTTCCCTGTTCCTATAAGCATCTTTTTCATAGATGGTTTTGGTCCATCCTTAAAAAATCTACCTCATACTGAATTAAAAGACCACATACTGCCTGATAAGTATATGATGTGACATGCTGGCATTGATGTGAACATAGTTTCACTTCATGGATGAGAAAGACTTCTAAATGGTTCTAGGTGATAAAAGATTTGGAACCAGGGTATGGATTAGTGAATTTTAAGACATTTTCCATTTTAACATTCTACACAGTTTTCTCATTTTCTTTGTTTCTGAAAACATCCCGCGTTCCTTATTAGGAATTTTGGGAAGCATTTACTATGTTATCCATTATTGCTAATAATAGTATACAATTATTATCGTAAGTACTATAGTATAATAACATTTTGAAATATGGTGGCCCTTTTCTACTAGAATTTTCAGTTATCTTATAAATATTCCCTCAAATTTTGTTTGCTGGATCATAAGCATTGCCAAATGTTATACTAGTAGCAGAGAGGATGTTTTTATTCTGAAGCCGAGGTTCTGAGAAGATGCAAAGCCTAAGAAAATGAAATGAGTCAGATCTGTTTCTCATGCCCCCCAAACTATTTAAGTTTTATTGAAATAGAAGAGGCTACAGTAGAAGGATGGAATGAAGGAGGTGAAAGTCACAAAGGAAGCTAGAAATTAGTAGGTTCTCCGGTTTCTAAGATAAATTTGGAGGAACCAACTATAGAGAGGACCCATGGTTTCTTTCTTGTAGGGAAATCAGCAAAGCACTGAAACTCCAGAATAGGAAGAATTGTGGAGAACATCTTGTCTGATGGGTCTGAGAAGCTCTGAAAACCTTCTTGCTTATTATGATGTGTCAGCAACAATTAAGGAGAGAGGAGTATGGATTTTGTGTAAAACCCTGTGGAATTTCCATAGACTGTGTGAACATGGGTGTAGTAGCATCTGTAGCAGAGTGGGAAATGGGAATTATCTAAGATGGCACCAGTCAAAGAGAATGTTGAATTGAGAACAAGGAATAACTCAGCAGTGATCCTACTTGGAACCAAGGAACTGGCTAGGAGCAAAACTGTCTGATCTGTGCCTACCCAAATAGTAAAGTCAGATCAGGTGCTCTTCTTCCCTTTGTGACCCCACTAATATGCTGGCTAAACCTATTGTTCAGCTCCATATAGTCATCTAGTTTCTTTCCAGAATTTAGGCCGACTTTGAGAAAACTGGTGTGGTGGTGTGATGCTGGTCACTAAACTGATTAAATTTTTGCCTCTCAACAGATTAGAGTTGCACACACATAGATTTTAAACTGAGTTACAACAAAGTAGGTTTACACTACTTTTTTTTAAGACACTGTTAATTTTGCTGATTAAAATCCTATGGGGTAGGCAAGGGTTGCTGTGGTGGTGGGTATAGGGTAGAAACATGCAACTGATGAGAACCTATGTCCCTGAATCACATACAGTGTTATGAACCAATAATTACCTCCAAAATATTCAAAGAAAATCTTATCCATAGTCTATACCAAACACAGTAACTTCAGTTAGATTATTTTGAATTTTGCCAAAAATTCTGTAAGATTTCTTTCATCCCCATTTCACAGATGAGAAGTTGAGGCCAAGATTTCAAGTAAATTCCCAGACATAGAGCTGGCAAATGGAGAGAGGAACTTCAGTCCATCTAGTTATGAAGACCTTGATCTTTCTACAGGTCACAGCACCTTTTTTTTTTTTTTTTAAGGCTACAGCTTCCAAAGGTAGATTAGGCATAAAATGAGAACAGCTAAGTACATGGCTAATCCAAAATAGTTATAGGGCCAGTTGCCAAATTCTCTTTGAAAGGATTGTGATTCATTCACAGGAAGCAAAGAAGCTGCTAAAAAAGAATACAAATATGTCTTCTATCCAGAGGCAGTTAAACTCTGATTTCTGTGGGTCAAATATTCTTTATGGCTCTTTGGTGTGCTCACAACTCAAACAAATTATGTCTAAAGAAAAGGCTGTCTACTCTAGTTGTGTACTGATGGGATAAACTCAGGACACAGCCTAACAAATTTGTAAACAGATTTCTCAATACTGGCTCTCTACAGTGCATTTCTTTGTGTGTATGAAGTGTAGGAACAAGGCCCAGGAGGAACTGGCACAAGGACTCTTGTTCCAGGTACAACAAAGGATGGTGACAAAATGACTGCCAAAACCAGTGAGTTATTTAGGATTTGTTTAATTGTGGTGGTTGTTGAATATTTAATGGAAGGTGGAGAGGTGGCTGTTAGCTCTTGGTATATTTCACAGACTGTAAGACAGTAGAAAGGATACCCCTGATACCTTTACTTCAAAAAGTCCAATTAATGGGCATTTATTAGGCAAGCCAGGCATATCAGCATGTGAATAAAAGGGATGAAGAAAATAAGTCATTAGAATTCAGTAGTACCTACTTCAAAGACTTCCACTTACTTGGTATTGCTTGTGTGCAAAGACACTAATTCAAAAGTACAATGACACAAATAAAACCAGAATATAAGGGCACTTTAGTAGGTCAAAGGACAGTACCCAATAGAAGACTGTTCATTATCTGTGAGTTCTTCACCCCCATACACAACTGTAATATTGCTCTGGTTCAGGGAACAAGAATAATGGAGTTTATTTAACAAACAGGGGAAACAAAGAATTATTCAAGGCCGTAAGTGGAAAGATATCTCATCTGAGAGAGTGCCCACAGTGTTCAGAAGTCCCAAACAAAAGGCTTCTAATCCAAGATGGTGCCATCCTGCCAATAGGGACCTGAAGTGTGAGGCCATTACAGGCAGTCAACTGGGATCCAACTAAAGGTGGCAGCCAGAGACACTCACAGGCACAGCCACAAAGATGATATCACAGCAGCTCACAGCAACAATCTGAAGGTCAAGATGAACACCACCAGATGCTGGACCAGAGAGCAATGGAGGCAGCAACACTGAGTTGGTGCCAAAAGATCTGACAAACAATTCTTTATGAACTGTTGACCCACACAAACTACAACAGCTCAATGAGGTATCAGGCCTAAGATCTTTGGTGTTCTTTCTAGGCAGTGAAAGTGACAATACCAGAGGCAGGCCTAAGCTCCAGGTCACTGCGAAAGTTTTCAGCTTCTCTCTTTGGAAATCAGCTACTGGAAGCCTTCTGTCTTCTTTCTTTTGGAGTTGAGGATCAAGTGTGGGAGTTTGGGGATCCCAAGCTGGCTCTTGTGCTGCCTTATATTCTCTTCTGTGGTCCCCACCCTGGATAGGACCATTTAACCTGACTGGTTCCTGAGGAAGAGACTGCCCACAAGCAGCAACTTCTGGGTTGGGTGTATCAGCCCATCACACTTTTCTAATGATTTCTGCTGCTTATGCGTCAGTGGGAAAATGCCAGTCTTGCCTTGCAGTCCACATGATAGGGCCCTAGTTTCATAGAGACTTCGCTTTGTCTTCAGAAAGACATTAACCTTTCTATTCAGAAGCTGTCAACTTAGTAAAATTCATTTGAGGATTTACCATAGAGTTCTAGTTGGTTCAAATGATTATCTCTAGTAGCCTATTTGCCCCTGTGGTGTTCTTATCCTCCTTACAAGTCTAGGATACACAGGAAATCCTTGGTGTCTGCAAGCAGCACCTCCCACAATGCTGTGTGCTTTGGCTACCACATGAGACTTCTCTTTCTTATGAATCAATTTCTGTGAAAAGCTTTTGTCACCCAAGATGTGATGATGTTTCGTGGTTCATGCACGATTCAAGCACATAGTTCTCCCCACAAACTTCACACCATCTTCCTGTGACCCCACTGTGACCTCCTTCCTCACAGTGTAGCCCTTGCCATTTGACAACTCCAGTTGCAGGAGTTCTTCCATAGACAAACATCACCCTCTGGGATGTGGTATATATTGTGTGTTTATACAGTATGTGTGGTGTGTGTGTTTGTGTTATGGGCATGTGTGTATTTTCCTATGGTGTATATGGTGAGTATGTAGGCATATGTGGTGTGTGTATGTGGGATGTGTTTCTCATATGTCAATATGTCTTTAACACATTCTGAGCTATTTTTGACTCAATTCTGGCTAATGACAATCATCATAATAGTAATAAAACACTTTAGAGTTAGAAAGTATTTTTTAATGCTACAAATGAGTGGACTTAAAGGGGCTAAATAGCAAAAATTCTGGGCTACTGTATAGTGAGGGGTTGTTAGGCTTAAAATTAGTGCACAAGGGAAGTTTACCCAGGCAGCACTCTGTTCAAAGGTTGTTTTTATAATCTTTCCCAAGTAATAAAAAATTAGAAACCAACCAATACATAGACAAACTGAGAAGTTGCAGTAGGCAATTTTTGA
Organism: Uropsilus gracilis; assembly: GCA_004024945.1. NCBI lineage: Eukaryota > Metazoa > Chordata > Mammalia > Eulipotyphla > Talpidae > Uropsilus > Uropsilus gracilis. The sequence continues at coordinate 44,547 of PVHY01002450.1, forward strand.
GATTGTACTTTCTGGGAAGAGTAGTCTCCATACGTTCTTGATTTGCAAAATCCTGAGTTTAAAAATTAGAAATAGTAACAGCTAGATCTGTGAATAAATAAATGATGATGAGTTCATCTATAAATTTCTAAAACTTCCTGTGGAAAGATTATAAGTTCTATTTTCTTTTAAAATAACTCATTCATCCAGACAAATAGCTTACCCTTGGAAACAGAGTAAAAATGTGGATGCCAGGGACTAGGGGTGCTGGGCAAGGGGAGTAAAAGGGTACAAGCTATCAGTTATGAATAAAGTTTGAGGATCTAGTGGTGAGTATACTTGAAAACACTTACTGTATAAATGAAGTTTGCTGAGAGTAGAAAAATGTCACTGAAAAAATATTCTCACACACACAAGTCAATAATAGAGGACATGGGTTCTAATTCAGTGAAGCTGGAGGAAAATAGAAATCTCCCTGAAATTATTATCTTTTTAAAATATCTGAAGCCAGTGGACTTTAATGGTAGACATCAACGTGTGGGCAATCAGAATGGATTGACCCTTATAAGACAAGGCTGGAATGATGTTTCTCCTGCACAGGTGACTTGTGTTAGACTTGTTCATGCTAGGTCTCATCTAAAGAACTTGCACACCTTTGAGTCACTGGTCAAACAACACTGTGCCATGCCTGTCTTCTTTCTATCTTGACTATTCTGCCTGATTATTCCTCAGGATTAAGAATGGCAGTCTAGGCCTGTAGCCAAGACCTGGTTCGGGTTCCAGGCCTGCCCACGGCCCCGCTGCTTTGGCGGGTGGTTGCAGCCCCACCTTAATGTGCTCAACCACCTCTCCACTTTGTGTGGTGGGCAGGGAGTGGCTCCCTTACCAGGTGGGCTCTGGGATGGGAGAGGCATGGGCTTATGGGGGTAACTATAAAGCTGGCCCCTCTTTTTCACTCTCACCCCAATTAGTCCTCAGAAGGAATGAGAAGAAAACTAATAATCCACAGAATGGATAAAATTGGTGAGGGAACAGAGCAAAATTCTGTGCATACAGATGAGTGGAATGCAAGAGAAGGAACTGTGAGAAAGACAACATATAATGGACTAGAGAAATGATCACATCATCACCTGTCACAGAGTCACACCTAAGGCCACATAATGAGTGGACGTGCTAAAAGCTAAGGGCTGATACACAACTCAAGAAAGCAAGGTGCCCCTTCCCATTCCATGGGAGAGGAAGGTCACAGAGATGGGGCTGCAGACCCACACAAAGCTACAATCTGAAGGAGAGGAAATGACTTACAAAGGCTTTCTGCAGATGCCTTTCACAACGAGTATCTTCTATAATGAATGGAATTGATTGAAGACAGTCAACAACGAGAAAACACTAATAGATTCCAAATGAGAACAAACTGCTACCCAGTGCAGAGATAAGACGGAACATCTATCAACACGGCTTGTTATATTCTAGGATCACAGTCCCTCACCAAAGAAAAGTACATTGCCACAGAAAACAAAGAGACCAAAGGACTCAACATATATCAAAAAACAACAAGGAGAGGGGCCAGAGTGAACAGAGGGATTGTCAACATGGAGGGGGCAGGGGCGGGAAGGCTTTCCAATAACCATTTGCTAATACTGTAAATCTAAAGAATGAATACAATTAAAACTATAAAAAAAGAATGGCAGTCTAATTCACTAACTTTACTCACTCATGCTGTGTCGACATGCAGGGCTATGACTTGTATTGCATCTGCCATTCATATAGGATATTAATATGAATGATGTCCCCTGGATTTGTATAGCCGAGTTATCATGCATTTGATTGACCTTCCCATGTAGCCTCAGAATCATTTCATAATGAATGAATGCAGTCTGCCAATTAAATCTGAGTCCTATGCTCTTTCTGGAGTCGAATCTCCCAATCTTTCAGTTGTCCATGAGATATGGATTAATCAATTGTTTTCTCAAAACAGGGTGAGTACTTTATAATTCAATCTTTAATGCTTGTATGTTTCTAAGATTGCTATCACCAGAATTATCCAGTTGTTTAATTGATCTCATAGATGGTCTTTGAAAAGCATTATTTTTTTGCTTACATTTATGCAAAGGTATACATTCACTATCCAGTTCCTTATGGCAGATTCAATATTTCAAGCTTTCAATATCAGTCTCCCATTTTAATTAACATTTTCTGTATAAATTGTATAGGTTTTCAATATCACACCTGTACACAGTGATGGATCATTTTTCTAAACAATAAAAGATAGGATAGTTACTTTCTGTCTCTCCTCTGAAATACTGGCCTCTCCTTTCTAATTTGCATCCTGGTACGCATAAATCTATTTCTCTGAATTATTTTCACTTGCTTCCCCCTAATAGTGTGTGTGCCCATTTGAGGACAGAAACTATATCTTTTTTCATTTGTGTTATTATAGACCTAGCAAAGGCCCTTGCAGGGTACTTATTAAAATAATCTTGTCTCTTTTGTTTATTGCTATATCTCCAGAAACCTGAAGACTGCCTGACACAAATGCTTGTTGAATGAATAAATGGACAGTGTATCTAATTACAACTTTAGTAAAGAAATTCAAATGAATAAGAAAATTATGTGAAGGACCAGACAGGTAGTAGATGCAGAATTATAATCCATGAATTACACTGAATGCGATAAATTATTTAGAAATGCAGCATTAATAATTCACATGTAGCCCAGGATGAATACTTGTTCTCCTTTCAGCCTATTTTCTATTCCTGAAGCCCATCGGTCTGAATGCTCCTAAATCATGAAAGAAAAGGATTGTGAGAACTTCATGTAATTACCCCAACCGACACGCATCAAATTGTTTTCAGGAGTTGAGGACCCGGAGGAGCAGAGGAAAGTAAGAGGTTATATATGTCGCATTTTCAGAATACATGATTGTCTTGGCTTCCTGAGGTCCACCTACATAATTCATAGAGTCTGGTGAAAAGTGAAAATTCCAGGATCCTTGTTAAAAAATATTAGGGGTTTCAAGATGAAAATTGAATCATTGGATCAAGCACAGTGATTCTGAGTGCAGTCATGGGTTGAGTGGTCTTAACCAAGGGAAATTTGCCATTATAGGTCTTGTGGACTAAGTGCAAATTAGTATGTGGAGAAGGCAATACATGAGGAAGAATGAAATTGGGTTAGGCCATCTTCTAAGTTCTGACACTGGGAATGATTATGAGACTCTTCATATTGCTGCCCATACCTGCTGAGAGAAAGCACTGACCTCTTTGAAAGAGATAAGCCCTTGTTGGCATTCTGAGAAGGTTGAAAGGAGGGTTTCAAGGTCCTTTAATGATTATACAAGGACTAACAGAATCATGGACACATATAGGCTTTGATCTACTGAGAAGGTAGACCAAGACTCTCAGAGTTTGGGGATGATCTTGTTTAAGTTTTTGTTCAGATTAAAATTGGGACCCCTAAATATAGGGGGGCCTGAATTGAGTTCAATTTTAAACAAAAAACAGTGGGTTAATGAAAAAGGTATGGCCTGGGAAACATGAGCTGTACATCTGTGATGCCCAGAGGTGATGTGCATCATGGGCAACCCAATTAGAAGATTTTCATTGAAGCCTTGACGGTGGGCAACTATGAGTTATTAGACAACTCCTTTGTCTGAATGTCAGCTTCCCCAAATGAGAGAGTTGAGGCAACCAATTCTCTCAAGTTATGTGCTGGTATCAAGAAGCAAAAATAAGGTATGTTGCTCTCTGGAGGGGTTGCTTTTACAGCATGTCAAGCATCTTTGTGCACATCTCCTCATTCTGCAATTACTGAAACTAGACCTTCTGCTGCCCACCCCAGGCTCCTTTCAGTTCACCACCCAGCCTTCTGGTCAAGCTTTCTTGTTGTAGATTGGGAAGTGAGTTTTATATTATCTCCAAAATATGATTTTTCTTATCCTGGATCTACTCAGTTTCTAGCTAAGGCAGATACACTGAAGAGGCAGCAGGTGGACTTAGCCACTGTGGTGGAACTGGTCCTCTTTGCACCTGAAGTGGGTATAACAGTACATTTCAAGGAAAATATCTGAAAACCCTTGAATTTAATTGTACCTTGCATTAAATTCTCTACATACCTCTCAGAAAAGCAAATCCTTAGTTTTTTTTTTTTTAATCCTGTCATTGAAGAGGAAATAAAACAGAGCAACTATAGACATCAGGAAAGAGGGATGACAGAAATAGCTTGGCTAAACTTTAAATTCTAACAGGACATATCCATGCAGGCTTTGAACTAGCCCAGGACCCATGACAAAACAACAGGGTTAGACCATCAATGCCAAGCTAGGAAGGGAGGCAGGAAATGAAATCTCACACAAAAGCTAGGCAATAAGTGATTTTTCAGAAGACTTCTTATTCAAACTTTCCTTATGCCCAGAGTCACATTGCTGACTGGTTGGTTTAACATCATTATTATTATCATCATCATTATTATTATATTGATAGCATATATGTTTTTCCTACATCCCAGATATAAGTGAAACCATCTGGTATTTATCCTTTTCTTTATAGTTTATTTCCAATAGCATGCTTCCTTTTAGCTCCATTCATGTTGCTGGAAATGACGTTTGTCTTTTTGATTGCCAAATAACATTCCATTATGTAAATATACCACAACTTTATGATCCATTCATCTATTTTGGGGTATTTGGGTTGTTTTCATATCCTAGCTATTGTAAATAGTGGTGTAATAAACATAGGAGTACAGGTTTCTTTCCGAATTAGTGTTTTGTTATCATTTGGGTAGATTCCCATAAATGAAATTGCTGGCATTTCAGTAGTTTGAGGGTCCCACACACAGCTTTCCACAATGGCTGGATCAGTTTGCATTCCCACCTGCACTGTCCATGCTAGTTCTTGTTGTTGCCTTTTTTTTTTTTAATATGGGCTATTCTTACTGGTGCAAGGTGGTATCTCATTGTAGTTTTGATTTGCATTCCCATGTTTAAAAATGATGTTGAGCTCATATACCTGTTGGCCTTATGTAGTTCCTCTTTGGTAAAGTGTCTTTTAAGGTCTCCTGCCCATTTTTTGACTGGACTTAAAAAAATAAATGATTTATTTATATATAAAGTTCACATGTTTGTGATCTCTGGGGTTCACTGCCCCCCCACCCTCCCTGACAGTTCCCATCCTGTCCTGGCTCCCCGCCACTGAGTTGTGTATTTTAATTTGGTTGTTAGCTTGTTTTGACTTTTCTTCATGGCTTTTGTTTATCTTTCCCATGTCCCATATAATAGTGAAACCATTTGGTTTCTGTCTTTTTGACTTGTTTCTGCTAATATCATTTCTTCTAAGTCCATCAATGTTATCATAAAATCATCCAATTTGTTGTTTTTAATTGGTGAGTAATATTCCATGCATATCTATACCACATCTTTTTCATCCAGTCATCTGTTTTGGGACATTTCAGTTTCTTCTATGTCCTTGCAATTATAAATAGTGCTGCAATAAACATCTGAGCACAGGTGTCCCTTTGCACAAGCATTGAGGTCTCTTGGGTAGATTCCCAAGAGAGCAATTGCTGGGTCAAATGGTAGTTCCATTTTCATTAATTTGAGGGCCCTCCATACAGTTTTCCATAGAGGATGGATCAGTTTACATTCCCACCAGCAGTGTAAGAGTGTTCCCTTCTCTCCACAACCTTGCCAGCACTTTTTGCCCATTTTTTGGATGTGAGCCGTTCTTACTGGTGTAAGGTGGTATCTCATTTTGGTTTTGATTTGTATTTCCCTGATTGCTGTTGACTTTGAACATTTTTTCATGTGCCTGTTGGCCATTTGTATTTCCTTTTTGGAGAAGTGTCTTTTTAATTCTTCTCCCCATTTTTAACTGGGTTTTTCACTTTGTCTTTGTTAAGTTGTGTGACTTCTTTGTGTGTATTTGTTATCAGAACCTTATCACTTGTATGGAGGGCAACAATTTTTTCCTACTCGGTTGGATTTCTTTTGGTTTTCTCTGTTGTCTCTTTTGCTGTACAGAAGCTTTTTAGTTTGATGTAGTTCCAGCTGTTTATGTTTTCCTTAATTTTTTTTTACCTGCTGTAGATGTATCCACAAATGAATTTCTGGATTGTAACTGATGGAGGGTTTTGCCCGCATTTTCCTCCGTGTATATTATGGTTTCCAGTCTTACATGCTAGTTTTTTATCCATTTTGAGTTTATTTTAGTACATAGTGTGAGGGATCTGTCCTGGCCCATTTTTTTGCTTGTTTTGGACCAGTTTTCCCAGCACCGTTTATTGAAGAGGCTGTCCTTGTTCCAGTGTAAGTTTTTTACTCCTTTGTCGAAGATCAGCTAACTATGTGTGGTTTTATTTCAGGGCACTCAATTCTATTCCATTGGTCTGAGTGTCTGTTTTGGTATCAATACTAAACTGCTTTAAATACTATGGCTTTGTGTATAGTTTGAAGTCTGGGAATGTAATACCTCTGTTCTCCTTTTTTTCTGGTCAGGAGATTTTTTTGATATTCAAGATCTTTTATTATGCCATATAAATTTCTGTAATTTTTGTTCTATCTCTTTAAAGAATGTCATTGGGATTTTTATTGGGATTGCATTGAATCTGTAAATTGCTATTGGTAGGATGGCCATTTTGATGATATTAGTTCTTCCAGTCCATGAGCAGGGAATATCTTTCCATTTCTTTATGTCTTCTATCTCTTTTAGCAGCATTTTAAAGTTTTCTTTGTATCGTTCTTTCACATGTTTTGTTAGGTTTATTCCCAAGTATTTAATTTTTTTTGGTGCGATGGTAAAAGGGATGGTTTTTCTGATTTCTTCTTCTATTTGGCTTTTTGTGTATAGGCAAGTTAACGATTTCTGTGTGTTGATTTTGTATCTGGCTACCTTACTGAACTGGTCTTTTATTTCAAGTAGTTTTTCTGTGGATTTTTTTTTTTTTGTTCTCTATGTAGACAATAATGTCATTTGCATATAATGATAGCTTCAGTTCCTCTTTTCCTATTTATATCCCTTTTTTGTCATTCTCTTGCCTTATTGTCCTAGCTAAAACTTCCAGTACAATGTTAAAAAGTAGCAAGGAGAGTGGGCATCCTTGTTCAAGCTCTTAATTGGTATGATTTTAATTTTTCTCCATTTAGGATGATGTTTGCCATAGGCTTGTCATAGATGTTTTTTATTATATTGAGGTATGTTCTTTTAATCCCCAATTTTTCAAGAGTTTTTATAATGAATGGATGCTGGACTTTGTCGAATGCTTTCTTAGCATCTTTGATATGATCATGTGGTTTTTGTTTTTCTCTTTGTTGATGTGGTATATTATGTTAATTGATTTCCGGATGTTGAACCATCCTTGTGGCCCTGAGATAAATCCCATGTGGTCATGATGAATAATGCTTTTTATGCACATTGGATTTGATTTGCCAGGATTTTGTTTAAAATTTTTGCATCTGTGTTCATAAAAAAAAAATGGCCTATAGTTTTCTTTCTTGGGTCTGTCCTTATTTGGTTTTGGTATGAGTGTGATGTTTGCTTCATACAATGTGTTTGGCAGTTTTCCTTCTTTCTCAATTTTTTGGAAAAGTTTTAGTAGTGCAGGTATTATTTCATCTTTGATTGTCTGGCAGAATTCATTTATAAAGCCATCTGGTCCTGGGCTCTTGTTTTTAGGCAGAGTTTTGATGACTGCTTCTATTTTGCTGCTTGTAAGTGGTTTAAGTTCTCTATATCTTCTTTGTTCCATTTTGGATAGTTGTATCTTTCTAAGAATCTGTCCATCTCATCCAGGTTGTTGTATTTATTTCCATATAGTTGTTCATAGTAGTCTCTTATTATTCTTTGGATTTCTTTTGTGTCTGTTGTAATTTTTCCTCTCTCATTTGTGATCCTGTTTATTTGAATTTTCTCTTTTCTTTTCTTTCCTTTGTGAGCTTTGCAAAGGTTTTATCAATTTTATTTATTTTTTCAAAGAACCAGCTTTTGGATGTGTTGATATTCTGGATAATCTTTTTGGTTTCTAGGTTATTTATTTCTTGCTTTATTTTTTATTATTTCTTATCTTCTGCTGGGCTTTAGGGTTTTTTTGTTGCTCTTTTTCTAATTTTTCAATTTGGGAGATAAGGTTATTTCTTTGATTATTCTCTTGCTTTTTGATATGGGCCTATATTGCTATGAACCTTCCTCTTAGATATGCTTTTGCTGCATCCCAGACATTTTGAATGCTGTTTTCGTTGTCATTGGTTTCAAAGTAGGTTTTCATTTCTTCTTTAATTTCTTCAGCTACCCATTCTTCATTTAGTAGCATTTTTTTCAGTGTCCAGGTGTTGGATGCTATTCTTGCTGTCTTTTCATTGTTGATTTCTAGTTTGATATCTTTTTGGTCTGAGAAGAAAGTTAGTATTATTTAATCTTTTTGTATTTATTCAAGTTTTCCTTGTGGCCTAGTATGTGGTCAATTTTAGAGAATGATCCATGTGCATTTGAGAAGAAGGTGTATACTTTTCCTTGTGGGTATAGTGTCCTCTAGATATCTATTAGGTCCATTTTGTCTAGGTCTTCTTTTAAGGCTTTTGTGTCCTTGTGTAGCTTTTGTTTTTTGTGATCTGTCCTTTGTTGAGAGTGGGGTGTTAAATTCTTCTACTACATATGTGTTTTCACCAATATTTGTTTTCAGTTCTCTTAATAACTGTATTAGGAATCTCGGTGCACCCTAATTTGGTGAATATATGTTGATAATTCTTATGTCTTTTTGTATTTTGACCCTTGAACCATTAAGTAGTGACCTTCTTTATCCTTTGTCACTTTTTTATTTTGAAATCTGCTTTGTCTGCTATAAGAATGTTACCCCTGCCTTTTTTGGGTGACTCATTTGCTTGTAGAATTGTTTTCCACCATTTTACCTTTAATCTATGCTTACTTTTCAGTATAAGATATGTTTCTTGGAGGCAGCAGAATGTTGGGTTCTGTTTTTAATCCAATCTGCATGTCTGTGTCTTTTAACTGATGAGTTTAGCCCATTGACATTTAGAGTAATTGTTGATGTTTGAGGTTCTAACTTTGGGTTCCTGATGGTCATTCAGGGTACTATTTTAGTTTCTTCTTTAAAAAAAAATATTCGTTCTTTTTATTCTTCTGTGGGTTTCGGTCTTAGGACTTGTTGCAGGAGTTGGAGTGGGGGTTTGGTGGTAGGAAATTTCTAGAGGCTTTGTTTGTCTGAGAAGGTTCTAATTTTTCCTTCATAAAGAAAGGACAGTTTTGCTGGGTAGGGTATTCTTGGCTGGTGGTTTTGTCTTCGAGTATTTCTAAGATGTGGCCCCATTCTTTCCTTGCTTGGAGTGTCTCTTCTGAGAAATCTGAAGTGAGTCTAATGGGTTTACCTTTGTAGGTTATCTGTTTCCTCTTGTGATTCTCATAATTTTTTCTTTATCCTTGGCTCTTGAAAGTTTTACTATGATGTGTCTTGCTGTGTTTTTTCTTTTAATAAAGTAGTTTGGTGTCGTTTTTGCTTCTTGTATGTCTATTTTCATTTCTTCAGATTTGGGAAATTCTCCTCCATTATTTCATTGAAAACTTTTAGGATCCTATGTCTTTCTCTTCTCCTTCTGGAATTCCAATTACTATTGTATTTGTTTTCTTTAGAGTATTTGACAGATCTCATATTTTTTTCTTCGGTCTTCTTACTTTGTTTTTCTCTTTTTCTTTCTTCGTTCTCTCTACTTCTGTGTCCTCTAGTATGTTAATTTGTTCTTCTAATCTGCTTTCTTGGCTTTTGCCTGCATTTTTGAGCTCCTCTATTGCTCCACTTAGAAACTGTATCTCATTCAGCTTCTTAATGAGAGTTTTAATCTCATTCTGTTTGTCAATGAATTTGCTCATTTTGCTGCATTCTTTTTTATATTTTTCTACTTCTCTTATCTCACTGAAAGTTTCTGACCTCTTGCTTTCCCCTTTTACATCTTCCCTTACCTCTCTCTCTTTTTTTTAGACTAGGTCTCACTAGTGGAACTGCAGGCTCATGTTGCCCAGGGCACCACAGACTCAATCAATCCCCAGCCTCAGTTTCCCAGATAGCTGGGATTACAGGCGTGCACCACCACAACCAGCTATATTTTTTTGGAATTAGGTCTCACTATGTGCCCCCAGTGGGACTCAAACCATGATCCCTGGCCCTGGACATGGCTTCCTAGGCTGCTGCTTATAGGCATGTGCCACCATACTCAAACTTTCCCTTTCCTCTTTTAATGCTTTTAACAAGTAGATTCTGAATTATTTGTCTGACTCATAGAATTTCTTCCATGTCCTCCATGTTGGTTTCTGCAGACTGTTTATCCTTTACTGTTGAGTTATTCTTCTTAGGGTTTGCTTGAGTATTTGTATTCTTCCTCTTTCCTGTGCTTTCCCTTCGGACTTGTTCTATGTATTGATTCACTGCTGTTCTAGAATTAGATGGCATGATGAAGCCAAGCAAATTGTAGTTATTTCTACCTTTGTGTTTTTTGCTGCTGTAGTGGATATATCTTATTTCCATTGGCTATTTGGGGGAACAAGTTCCTTTAGTCAGTGAATGTGGTGCATATATGTGGTTTCTATTGTATTGTCTATCTTCTTTTTTTGTTGTTTCTCCTCTTTTAGATTGATGGGTTTTAAATATTTCTCGGTGCCTCCAAGTGGGTGGCTTTATTTAGCAATGTGTCTAGGATTTGTCTTATAAACCTTTTTGGTTGGGGTGTCTTGACAGACTTGGGTAGTCAGTGTCTTTGGTTCCCTAGTCTGCACTGGTGTCACGTAGCTTCTGCGCTGCTGTGCTGTGAGCAGCCTCTCACACCCAGTTCCCCACTGTTAAAACTCAATCTTTGATAAACTTAGTCCGAACCCTGGCAGAAGACCACTGAGATATAGAACACCACACTGGACCCTCCCTATCCTCCAGGCATGTTACCTTAGCAACAGTAGTTAGTCCTGTGTGACTGGGCCTTTCCAGCTGTGATCAGCCTCACACACTGGTGTTCCCAGGACGTTAAAACTCAGTCTTTCTTCTGGACTTTTGTTTGGTTTCTGTTGAGTTGTGTTCTTTGTGGATTTTGATATCAGACCCTTATCAGTTAAATGGAGGGCAAAACTTTTTTTCCAGTTTGGTTGGCTGGGTCTTTGTTTTGGTTATGGTCTCTTTTGCTGTACAGAATTTTTAATTTCATATAGTCCCAGCTGTTTGTTTTCCTTCAATTTCTTTACTTTTACAAATGTTTCTATGGTATAGGTCATGGAGTGTTTTGCCTGTTTTCTTTATATATTTATAATTTCAGGCCTTACGTCCAAGTTTTTTTATTTTATTTTATCTATTTTGAGTTGGTTTTGTGTATGGTATGAGGGAGTAGTCTAAATTCACTATTTGCATGAAGTGGTCCAGTTTTTCCCACACCATTTATTGTTCCATTGTTCCAAAGTATATTTTTTGTTCTTTTGTCATAGATTAGTTGTGGTTTTATTTCTGGACTTTCAACTGTGTTCCATTTGTCTATGTGTGCATTTTCATTCCAGTACCATGTTGTTTAATTCTTATGACTTTGCAGTATAATTTGAGGTGTGAGGGTGCGTACCCCATTCTCTCTCCTTTTTATAAGGAGGACTTTGGCTATTCAAGGTTTTTTGTTATTCTGTATGAATTTTAACAATATTTGTTCTATTTCTTTTAGAACGTCATTGAAATTTTTACTGGGTCCATTTGCTTGTAGGACTGGTTTCCAACCCTTTACTTTCAATCTGTTTGTCTTTAGCAGTTAGGTGAGTTTCCTTGAGACAGCAGAAGGACAGGTTCTATTTTCTAATCCAGTGTTACTCTGACTTTTATCCCTGAGTTTAGTCCATTAACATTTAGCATGATTATTGATATGTGGTAGTTTTTATTTTATTCTTCTTTTTGTGATTCTAATCATTACTTTGTTATAGTCTCCCTTTTCATTCCTCTGTTGATTTAAATGTTAAGGCTGCTTGTAATAGTTCTTGAAGGGGGGTTAACTCCATTTTTGTGACCATCAAGTTCTAGAAATTTTTCACCAAATTCACTATGTAATTCTTAAGTAAACTTGTTAATAAAATAACATTACTGTTAATTTCCATTTTATAAATTCACATACATAGGTATATCTGACCCAAAGACCATGTTCTTTACACTATGCTTAATAAATTAATTAAAATAGTGACAACATAATCAATGAATTCCCATTTACTAGAGAAACCATCCTATGTACCAGTTTAAAAATCTGCCTTTATTAAGGTTTTAAAAAGCATGGCAGTTATTTTAAAGCGAGAGTAGGATTTGGATATTCTGAGTTTCTTACCTTTGTACAGGACTGCTTTGTTTCTTGAATTATTGAGTTGTTATTGAGTTGTTATTCTCTCTTTTCCCTTCCCAAGTGTGCTTACACATTCTATAGAGCAATTGCTTTAATTTTCCTGTATACCTCTCCTAATAATGAACTTCATGAGACAATGGACTGTGCTTACACAGGCTTAATCTTAAGGGCATGTGACCTGGTAGTTACATAGGGATCATACATAGAAGGAGCCTGTATTTTCATAATGCTGTCATTCTCTTGAATTTCTTAGGCATTTCAAAACAAAGAAGCTGACTTTTAATTTTTCATTGGGTCAACAAATTAGGTAGTCAGTTCTATTCTTATTTATCATAGTGCAGACAGAGCCTGTTTTGGTCAACTGTGTAAAAGAGTCTGAGATGAATAAGCAGATGGCGAGTAAATGCATGAATTAAGACCCATCATTTAGTTGAATCTATTATGTTGGTGCAGACACTGAGTTATCCATGGTTATATACATTATGATATTAAAATATCTACAGAATTAGGGATAAGTTACATTGGTAGAGGGAGTGGTATGTTTGTAAAGGAGGTAGGAAAGTACAGGGTATGCAAGGAAAATGGGGAACATGAGTTTATTTAAATTAGTAAAGAGAGAAAGCACTAGTAGAAGAGACATTGGTAAACTATGTTAAGATCAGATTATAGAGAAAGAACTGAAAAGTTACATTTTATTCTGATAAGAGGGTAAAGGAACATTTTGAAATAATAAGGTATGAATGTGAAGCAAAATTTGGCTTTTTAATATCTATCTAAAATCCACTTATCATTTGGGAATGAAAAGTTTGGGGACTGCTTAAAGTTAGTGTTAGATATCATTTCATGTGTTTCTTTAAAATTGTATAGATATTAAATGTTATGAGTCAAGCATATTTTAAAATTATTTTACATGCATCAAAAGACCATCATTTCAAGGAATCTTTTTTTTTAAAGCAATATAATCAAGTTGATTTGTTTCTTTGGAAAGGTATTCCTATACTGTGCTCATCTATAATTATGAAATAGTTGGTGCAGAATAAGCTCAATTGTTGTGAAATATTAATGTTAGTTTCATGAAGAAAAAGGTCAAGAGTGCTATAGGTTCAGTATTCCCAGGTGAGAAAATGATCCTTAGCAGGGGGTAGATCTAAGCCTGATTCTCAACATGTGATTCTACCAAAGAGCATTTTGGAAGTGTGCTAGGGAGTCAGCCTGGGAGAGATAATGGGCTTTCAATCTTTTAAGACCTCCTATAACCCTAATTCCTCCTTTCACAAGTGACAAGACAGACACAGAGACATGGGCTCTTACATGGCCTATTAATGGTCCAGTCAAAGAAAACCTTCAATTGGGCCTGATTAGGTTGAACTCTGTTGAATGCTGTTAATTGCCAGTTTTCCAGGTATAAGGTATCTTTCGGTGATTGATCATGAACTCAAACTTTGCCTTGAAAATCTGATCTATATGTGTTTCCCTTTCTGTTTCTCTGTCATAATAAAATAGAAAATAGTAGAAACCGCTTGAAATATTTGGTACCTTGCCAGCAATTTATAGATAGCCTATTTGAACATGTCGCATATCAAATATCAAAATGGAGATTAGAGTTATTTTTCTTTTCTTGCTGGCAGTAGTTAAGTAAATACAAGTAAAAAAATAGTAAGAGGAAAAATAGAAGGAAAAATAATATCATTTGCTTAAAGCAAACTAGCTTTTAGTGTGACCTTCTAAGATAAGGAGAAAGCGTTTTCAGACAGTTGCTTTGCTGATAAATCATGCACAGGAGATTAGAGCTTAGAGGAGAGGAGACTGGTGTTAGGTGCAAGCATTTTTTTTTTTCATGGAGAATAGAGTTCATTTCTAATCTTGGTTGGTTGCATGCACCTCCTTAAGCAAAAGTTATTTCACAAATTCAAATCAGCAAACAGCTGTGGAGTATTTAGGATGTGTTGAGCTTTGTGCCAAGAACTAGGGAGAAAAAAGGTAAAAGAGGTTTATTTCCTATCTTTATTAGCTAACAGTCTAGTAGGAGAGATAGAGCAGTAAAGCAGCACTGTAACCCAGTGGAAGTGCAATGATGAACATTACTCTTGAAAGTTAAAATGCAAAGGAAGAGCATATTCCAAGCACGGAAGATCTGGAGAACTTCCTGGAGGGAGGGATGAATGTATAAGAAATAATGAGGATAAGAAGTAATGAAAAGAAAGGATTTGTGTGAGAAAGTTGTTCCAGACAGAGAAATAGCCTGTGAAAAGCCTTGGAGACTTATAGGCTCCTGCTTACCTGGTTATGTAGCCAGGAAATCTTGATGTGTTATTCATCTGTTTATTACTGTGATAAAACAAAGTGATTCCCTACTCTTCTCCCAATTCTGTAAATTTTAATGGATTCAGTAGAATGGACTAGATGACAGCATTATGGAAAACACAAAGTTAGAGAAAAATACAAGACCAGGAGTGAAGAGACCTTGTTGGTAGATTTGACTGCAGGCAGCCCTGATTGATTATTAATTCTACCTTGGACAAGTAATTAATCCTTTGAGGCTTAGTTTTCTTATCTGTTAAATTAAGATAATAAAGATCAGCTACATCATAGACTCCTTGTGCTAAACTCTAAGATGCTATATAATATTCATATACATACACACATAATTATATAGTTCATTAAACGATAAACAGAATGCTTTAATCCTTATGACCCTAAATGTTTTTCCTAGCACTGAGAATAGATTTTCTCTACATCTGATGAACTAAAAACATCAATCTGATCTCTTTTCTCTGCTTAAAACACATATGATGACTTCATTCTGCCAATAAATACCCAAATCGCTGAACATGAGTGTAGACCTCTCTAGATTGGTTTCCTTGTTTTTTTTTTTATCTTTTTAAATTATTTTTTCATATTCTTATTTTAATTAATTAATTAATTAATTAATATAGTTCACATCTTTGTATTTTCTGGGGCTCACCCACATATATTTTCTTTTTTAAAAACTTGTATTATTTTGTATTGAAGCAATGGTTTACAATACTGTACATAATTTATGAGTTTAGGTTAACACCTTTTCAGATGCATGCTACCATGTGATTCCCATCACCTAAGTACCAAACCTCACATGATCCTCACCATGACCTATTGGACTCCCTTTATAGCTCAAATCCTACCCCTCTCCTCAGGTAGCTTTAGTTTTGCAGATAGATTTCTAGGGTTTGTTTTGACATGACTTTTTTAACACTATTATGTTGTATGTTCCACATATGAGTGCTATTTGTCTTTTTTTTTTTTCTGAGTTATCCCCTTTGGTTTCATCCATGTTGTCACAAATGGCAAGTTACTGTGTTTTAATGGCTGAAATGCATTTCACTGTGCATTTAAAAATTATTTATTACATTATTTGTTTTATTTTACATCACTATATACCCTGGGGTTCTCCCACTACCTCATCACCCATCAACCATCGTCTTAGTCTTTGTGCTCCTCTCCTCCACCCCCCCATGCTCTATGCTCAATTTTGCTAAAAATTAGTTTTGATTTTTTCTTGTCTGTTTGTTTGCACATCTTCTTAATCCACTCACCTGTTGTTGCACACTTAGATTGTTTCCATAATTCGATTATTGCAAATAGTATTTCAATGAATATAGGAGTAAATATATTCCTTCAAATTAAGTGGAATAGCTGATCATATGTTAGAACTACTTTTAACACATTGGCAAACCTTCATATGATACTGGGCAGTAGAGGGACAAGAAAACTGACCCAGGACTGTACCCAGATAGTTTACCATTCACTGTCTGAATTCTTCACCCATGCACACAACTGCATGACCAGTCATGTTCAGGAAATAACAATATTTATTTAACAGACAAGGAAAAACAAAGAGTCACTGCGACTGCACATGGCCAGTTATCTTACCCCAATTTTTGTTCATTGTTTTAAAATCCTAAAAAACAGTCATCCAAGATAATGTCTTCCCTCCATGGAATGCCTAGAACAAATATCCTGAACAGAAGGGTCAAGATAGCATCTTTCTTTCATTAAATACCTGAACACATATCCCCCCCAAAAAAGCCAAAATGGTGCCTTCAACAACTTTTGCCTCACTTTGTTCTAGGAGATCTGTCACTTCATTTTTCAGGATTCACCTCTCCCCATCTCTGAGAAGTCTGCAATGACAGCTTGAGAGATGAGCATAGTGATGGTTGGAATGGCTAACTCCTTTCTTCTCTCCCTGGAATGACTGAGCTCTGGAATGGCTGAATCCCAGGTGCCAATTCTGTCGCTTCTTATATCCCCATCAGAATATCCACCCCCACTAATTCTTTCTTGCCCTCAGGGCATGTCTCATATGATGCTATTTCTCTTTATCTACATGCTTCACACCCAGGAGGTACCACCTGTAATAACCTCTGAAGTACAATCTGGATCAATGAGGGGAGCTTCTATTGGTTATCAACATGTTTCTCTCTCATACACTTCCCAACTAAATCTGTAAAGTTTGGGTAATGCACTATGACAAGTGAATACAAATGGGTCTTAATGATAATTTCATATGCTTCTCCCTTCCCTACTGCACTGGCAGCGAAAGTTTTAAATGTCTTATTGAGATTGATTTTATTATTATAAAGTACAAATCTAATGTTTTCATGTTTAAAGTTTCTTTAAATATTTGGTGTTACATTTTTGTGTTTGAATGCAGGGCTAGAAACTTTCACTAAAAATCCAAGTCATTTATATTTATATATCCAAAAATAAATTGTTCAGACTTTTTCCATACTGTGCAGTCACATTTCTAGTAAAACTCTTGTGTCTAAAGGGTCCTTTTGGGTTATCCTCCTACACAAAGGAACAGAGAACCATTTGGAAATGAACTGAACTCTCCTTTTACAGAAGCAGACGTATTTATAGGACTTCCCCAGATTCTGTTTTCTCTCCACTGCCGAACTTTACTTACATCTTCCCCCTACTTCTTTCTCAACTCTCTTCTTTTCATCTGTCTGACAACAGGGGCTGAATGAGGGTGTTTTAGTTCTACCAGAGTAACAGAGTAACACCTGGCTGCAGGGGCCACATGAGCTCCTACGAATGTGGCCATCCAGGTTTCACTGTGGAATCACCTGAGACAGGTTGACTGATTTCCATAGGCCTTTCAGAAGAGAATGGAAAGCACATCTCCAGGATGTAGAGACGGCTCCTGTTACTAAATTCGTAACTAGAATTGATTGCATCGAGCCTTTTGGAGGACTTCTTATGAACTTACATTCCCCACTCTATCCCTGGAGATTTTGACTTTAGGCTGCCATGGAGAGAGTTTGTGTAATGGAGGGTAAAATGCAGGCATAATTGACAAGCTAAGAAAAGACCGGCTTCCCCCCCCCCACCCTGATGGTCTCAGGATATAAAAATCTTTCCATGACGGGAATCAGGGATAGGAGGAGCTATGCGTGAACTGTGAGCTTAACATTTTTTAAAGTGTTTCATGTTTTTTTTGTTTTATATGAAGTTGCACGGGTTCTCCAAGCTTCCACATGCTCTGACCACCAACCCATGTACATGCTGTGCCAGTGTCAGCTCAATAGTATATGTGTGTGTGTTCTTTGCTGTTTCGGAAACACAACACATCCTGTGTCCCTCCTCCTCAGACTGGAGCACCCACTGCATGCATGGGTGTCATCGTCCACACCGCTGTCACAGGCATGGCTGACTGAATTGTGCTGTGTACAGTAATGGAATATAAACTTGAGTGTCCTTGGCCACAACATAGCAGCACTTCCCACTCTCACCACACACACAAAGAAGCTTTCATCAAGCTTTATTCAACAACACCTTTTTGTCCCTTCTTGGTCATCAGATTTAGCCAGTCTTCCCTACTGCCTACCCTGCACTAGCTAGCCAGTGACTGGTCCCTTTCTAAAGTAATTCCTTATGACCCCTCAGTTCAGTGAGTGAGTTCAGCATATTTCCTGAGCCTCTCTGCTGCCACATGCATTGTTCCACTATCAAGTTGACACATGGTGACTGTGCAAGACATTTGTTAGTTCTTTGTGTTGATTACAAATTTAAGTTGATTTAGACATGAATGGTTAGTGGGGGTCACAATGAATCATATCCCAATAATCTCGTTACTGGGCTATAAGGAAAATAAGAAAGCAGGTTCAATTCTGCCTTCATAAAGGCATAGGTGCACAACTGATACATGTGGACTCACACTGTATTAAATAAAAATCTACTAACAAGCAGTTAACAGCAATTCACAAAAGCTATTGTTTATACTCACTCAGGATACAACCTCTGTTCTTAGATGACCTGATTGTACCAATAATATATTGAGGCAGGATTAGAATCAGCATCACAAAAAACTCATTTCCCAAATAAATGCCTCAGTATGGGACCTTTTGGGAAACAAGCCTCACTATTTCATAGGGATATAGGCTACAGAACCCCTTCCCCTAGATTCTTCTTGGTATATCTTGTTTGGTGTTTGTGAGGAGAGGACCTCTGAATATTATAGAGTTGTTTTGAGCATAAGTTTGAACCAGTAGCAACCGATTTCTGAGATATGCTCTACTAACTAGAATGCCAGTATTTTCACCAATTAAAGGCTATTTCACAGTAACATTTTTGTTCATCAGGTTATTCTCTAAAGCTGTCTTATGAAACTTGTTTATAATAAGGTGGTTTGAATATAGAAGCCAAGTCTATGTTTGAAGTGCAATAGTGTACTTGACTTAAAGTCTTACATTTGAAAAAGATGTGGTATATATACACAATGGAGTATTACTCATCAATTAAAAATGACAAATTTGATGAATTTATGGAAACCTGGATATACCTAGAAGAAATTATTCTGGCAGAAATGAGCCAGATAGAAAGGGACAGAAACCAAATGGTTTCACTAATATATGGTCAACCAAATGAAACTGCACAAGGGGAGAGTGGGGACCAGCTGGAGTGGGTGGGAAGGGGAGGTGGTGGGTGACCCCCAGAGATTGAAATGATGTGAAATATATATAAATAAAAATAAATAAATCATGAAAAAAGTCTTACATTTGAAAAGAATTGCTAGTTTGTATTTGACTAGCCTAGAACTTAGAAAGTGGCCACTTTCAATGAGAGTCAGGACAATAACCATTTGCTCTTACAAAGTACAGACCTATTCCATGGGTTGTACTTGAGTGAAAAGACATGCCAAGACAATGTGGCAAAGCCATATGACAAGCAAAGGAAAGCTGCATCCTGGCTTGGTTATCTTTGCCTTGAAGTCCATGATGCTTCATCCAGGTTGACATTTGGAGAACAAGAAGCAGAGGAAAAACTGCTCAAGGGAAGTAGCTGAAAGCCTTTCCCAATGAGTTATAATGGCATTTATGTTGGTAACAGCAAAATTGAAGAGAGGCAAATTAAGGGCAGGTAGAATGGATAAAAATTTTCGCAGTTTGGATGTGTAGAATGGGGAATGAAGGACAGGAATAATTAAATCTGAATTACAGATTTTTGGCTTAAGTCTCAATGTAGATAATGTGTCATTCTTTGAAAAGGAGGAATTTTTTTTAAAAAGTTTTGGCCAGGATAGGGAGGAATTTAAGGAGGAAATGTGGAATTTAGTTTTGACCTTGCTGTTTATAGATGCCTATTAGACATACAAGTGAAAAACAAATTGAAACTTCAGGTCAGATTTGTCGCAAAATGTAACTCTAAATAATTAATCTTTGATGTACAATATAGTGCTTTCAGAATAGGTCAATCACTTTGATAATGTCTAATAAAAATTACAATTTGGGTCTAGAAGGTGGTGGTAAGGCATTTTTTTGCAGTACTTTTATCACAAGGTATAGTAGAGTCTATTCTAGTTCTCCTGACGAAACAAGAAAGAGAACTTTCAAATATCTGATCTAAGATTTTTCTGGGCCTATCCCCTCACTTAGGAAATTTTATTCCAACTTCTCAGAGCTTGAACAAAGATTCCTGTGTTAAAATTCATATCGCCTATGTGTTCAATGACCATCAGCCATCTCACATGGAAGTATAAATTCTTTATGATATTTTTCAAGTGAAAAAGCATATTCTAAACTCCAAACTCTCCCCCTAAATAACCTTTGAGAACACAGCCTGCTAGTAAATCAGAAGCTGCCTGTACTTCTTTGTGTTACTGCTCAACCTAGTTTTCAGTTAGGAGAGTATTTAAAAGAGAAAAATATGTTGAGAGGGCCCAGCTGTGTATTTAAGTAGAATTTTAATTGGAAAGTGAATCATGTTTGGATAGCAGGGTAGAACTTGATGGAACCCAGGTTGTCAGGAACCTGTGATTCAATACCTGTGTTGGAGAATTTGGAAGTGAGAGGCCTGGGATTCTTGCCTGGCACATCTCCCAAGAGCTACTCAGTCTAGTCTGTGAGAACCAAATTGATATCAGTCACTGTGAGCTACACCACACTGAGAGCGTGACAGCATCTAAAATTTGGACAGACATGAAGTCTCCTGGGAAGGACTCAGAACTTAACAGCAGAAAAATTTGGGTTGTAGTCATACTTTGCTATCACTTGTTAGTCATATGACCTATTCCTATAGAAGAAAGTATTTAAATAAATCTGTGTTTCAATTCTCTTACCTATAAGATGAAAGTGATAATTCTACCTCATTAAGTTAATTTGTAGATGTGTGCATTCTTTCATTTATCAAATGTTGCCTGAACATCTACTCTGTCCCAGGCATGAGTTAGGTGCTAGGCAAACAATGGCAGCTAAAGAAGATGTGCTTTCTCCTTTCATGGATGTAGCTAGGAGATAATTATATAAGCATGTAGCCACAGGATGAGTAAGTTTTCTTATTGGAGGGAAAGGAATTCAAGTATGTGGCATGAGGACCTTACATAGAAAAGGGAGGAGAGGTGGGGAGTTTGAAAGGCCACTTAGTGGAGTGAAAAATAGACTTGGCCAGATAAAGGGTAGCCACACGCAGGTAGAACATGTCCTTGTTCTTTGTCTGTTTTAGTTGATGGCTAAAAGACCTGTTTCTCTTTTCCTAATATATTTTTTCTCCAGATAGACCAAGCTTAGGAACCAGGCAATAATCTCTTGGAAAATGATTTAGAATCTGTTATTTTTATAAGCTAGCTTTTCTCCACTTGCTTGAAATGGTGGGAATTCCCAAAGATCCCCCTAAATTGATTTAGTTACCCTTTTCTGTCTTTCAATAACCATGCTAACTCCCACTTTTTAATATGATCTCCATATTGGTGACACCCATGCATCTATATAACAGCTTCAGTTTAGAGCAGTTCTCCATACTCCTCCCCTTACTCTCCCAGACATTTCACAATATCTGGAGACATTGTTTGATGACCAAAATTCCAGGCAATGGCTATGGGTAGTGGCTCTCGCCAGACATACCACTAAGCATTCTACAATGCATGGGACAATGACAGAGTCATTCAGCCCCAAATGTCAACACACCATGACAGAAAACATGTTCTACAGACACCCTTACTTAAGCTCCAGTTCTTCAATGTCATCTAGGTTTAAGACACTTCTATCTCAACTTTACAACATTGTATTACTTTAGAACCAAACACATTCTACTTTTTTTTGGTTTGCACTAATGGTAATATTAGAAGTCTACACTAATGTGTGACTGAGATGACTGCTGGATGATCTGTCCAGAGAGATTTAGAAAATGCAGTTTTTATCTGAAGACTGTCAAATCCATCACCCTGCCCCCAAAACAGAACAGATATAAAACTGTAGCAGGAAAATTAAATAAGGACAGTCATATAGCTAGTAGGAATCACAGCTACTAGAACAGGGACTCTTGCTCAGTCTGCCCCCAAAGAGTTTGCCTTCCACAGAGTAGACAGAGAGGAAAACCTGAAGTTGCAGGTAAGAGAACTCTCGGTTGCACCAGTATCAGAGCAGAAAAATAAATCATACAAAGAGGAAGAGAAAAATGCAGCAGGTGAGATGCTGGTCTGGAAAGGGAGAAGTCAGAAAAGCTATTGAGATTGGGAGAAATAAGTGATATATTGTAAGGTCAAAGTTGGGCTTGGTTCTTCTGCCCTCGGAATCTACCACATAGTCTTGAACATAGTTGTGACACAGAACATGGTTTGATTCTCTGGGTAGAAGACAGAAAAGAGGAGTGAGACTAGAAACTGGGCAATTCCTGGGAGGGAAGGCACCACTATTCCCTCCTCAATAGTAATGGTGGTGATGGCTCCATTGTTTATAACTGACGGTATACTTGATTCTGTTTGAGGAAATTTACATATATTTACCTCTTAAATATACCTAAAAACTTTATGACATTATCATCACCCCCATTTCACAGAGAAGGAAACTGAGGATCTCCATAAAGCAAATAACAATGGCTGGCAGGGTAGCATTCAAGCAAGATACATGTCACTGTCATTTTTCAGACTTTGAACTTTCTCTTCTGCCATGTTGCATCTCACTATGGTTCCTATCACTCTGTAGCGTGGGTAGAGCTATTAAGGGTTTTCTCATTGACTCAGCTTGTAATAAAACTACTCAAGGATATGTGGAATGAATAATCAACAGTGACTGATAATATTTTTCTTATCCTGTACCTATGAGTACTAAATCAGGTGTTAATTTCTCTGCCTAGGCTAAGAAGTTCTTGGCATGAGAAGTTTTGAACTTGAGATTTAAACAGACTGTTCTGGGTATAGTTGGATGGAGATTTACTTTGACAAGGCTATCGCTCAGTAAAGGCAATGAAAAGGTGCTAATTATGCACCATTTACCGGTAGAGGTTTTCCTTCATAAATTCTCTTTTCTGTCAAAGATATAGACTAGCTCCTAAGAACCAAAT
Source organism: Uropsilus gracilis (assembly GCA_004024945.1). Taxonomy (NCBI): domain Eukaryota; kingdom Metazoa; phylum Chordata; class Mammalia; order Eulipotyphla; family Talpidae; genus Uropsilus; species Uropsilus gracilis. Next base: position 67,696 of record PVHY01002450.1, read on the forward strand.
GTCACTGAGTAATGGAAGAGATTTTAAAATAGATCAAATAGTGTATCTCAAACTTTTCTACTTTTCTAACAGCAGGGGAAGTGAATAGAAAACTCAGGGGGTTGGAAGAGTAGGTCAGGAATACTTCTTTGAAGTGCCATGTTTCATCTTAAGAATTTGTAAGTTTCCATTCTCACAAAGCACATCAGTGTTTTAAAATTAAAATGTTTTCAAAACTAGGACGAAGAACCATGATAATATAGTAGTTCCGTGTACGCCCCAGCACATTACCTCTTAATTCTAACGTCTGAAAAATCCAGATGAGACACCAGAGATCTCACTTTCCATGAGATCTCTACGGGACACTGGGGGCAGTCCAGTGAGCTTTCTCTTTTGACAAAGAAAACTGGAAAGTGAAACCGGGTGTGGTAGTGTGTGCCTGTAATCCAAGCACTGGGAGGCTGGGGCCAGGGATTGCTTGAGTCTGTGGGTTCGAGACTACCCCAGGCAACATAGGGCCGAGACCTAGTCTTGAAAAAAAAAAAAACTGGAAAGTTTTAACCCACAGAAATCTCATGCACCAGGACAATTGCAGTGATACACATAACAAGGTTGCAATCAAAGAGACTATCAGGGGTCTCAGAACAACTAACGGTTAGTATAGTATAGTGGTTAAGGTAGGGAGTCTACAGTTAGTAGAGCTACAAGTTCAAATTTGTTTAGCCATTGTAAATCTCAGGCTCACAAAGGCTTAATATATAAATATATGTTATGGTTTTTTAGAATAATGCCTGACATATTACAAAAGCTTAATAGAGAGTAGCTTTAATTATGGTAGACTATGGTCAATTCCACTACTAGATTTATTTTTGAATGTAAAATTTTTAAATATACAGCTTAAAGTATTGCAAATGATAATTGTATTTTAAAGTAAAATGATTTTCAATAGCAGAAAATATTGAAGCATAATCTATCAGGCTGGAACCCTGAAAGAAAATCTAGATTAAATTTTCAAAAATATAATGCTACGTGGTCCCTACCCTCCAGAGCATTGGAAGCACATTGTAATGAAGAAAAGTTATTGCAAATACATGCAGAGCGTGTATGAAAATTCAATCAACGAGCTAAAGCATTTTTTCAACTTTTAGAAAACTATCAAATTATTCTCATACTCTAGTCCTAATAATGATTAAAAATATAAAATTCAAGGAAAAATGAATATAAACTTGAGAATAAAAAAATTTATAACAAATAATGCTCTTCAACTCCAGAGCCTGCTCCTGATATGGGATTTGTGCACTTCAGTTTTTTCATTCTCAGAAATTGTGTGAGATGTTGTGCTACATTTTAGAACAAAAGCATCAACTTATTAAGATGTGACATTTCTCCTTCCTTTGTGAAAGGAGTTCAGTAACCCAACCTTTCAAATCTCCTCTGTTCCTTACATGTGAAAGTCAACATTTCTTTTTCAGGTCTTCAGCTCTAGCTCATTGGTCATTGTGACAGTGGGAACTACCACTCAGAACACTTTTATCTTTCTGCTTCAGTCTGAATATGAGTGCCCCCCCCCTCAGAATTCATATGTGAAAATTCCAGGTGATTAGGTTGTAAGGTCCAGAATTTAGGGATGAAGGTTTCAGAGTGAGGCCTGAGGAGCTCCCATCAGCCTCCACTCCATGAGGACACTGTTAAGACATTGGCAGCCATCAAGCAGAAAGAGGGTCTCCATCAAACTAGACATGCAGATATCTGGGTCATGGGTTTCCTGGCCTCCAGGATGATGAGACATAGATTCTGCAATTATAGGCTATCTATTCCCTGGTATTTTACAATAGTAGTTTGAATAGAATAAGATACTTTCTCAGAAATATTTTAGATTTTAGGGAATAGGAGATGATCAGAAGCAGTTAAAAGTAATAGAATAATGTGTTGATTGGAGAGAATGATGTATGCCATAAGATGGATGTACTTCTTGGTGAGATCATGTGGCATGATGAGAAAGATATTAGCACAGACTGTCACCATAATGTCAGGAAAACTAGAAATGTTATTTGGTAAATTATCAAAAAAGTTTCTGGAAAAAAGTGCAACAACACTGGACATGAGGGGAATTGGGAACAGAATTAATTTGTGTTTGTAATTGTATTTGTATATTGAACTATATGAAATTGTCAGTATTTGGTCATCTTCTACCTAATAGATGTTGATTTCCTATGTTCAACTTAATACTTCTCATGAAGACATGAATCACAAAAACTTTCTGTCTACTGAAGGAAACAATGAATATTATATATACTTGCCAAATAAGTTCTTTTTTTTCATAAGTCAAGTGGTAAGGTAAAATTGATTGCATAGGCTGAAGTAGGCTAGATGGGTTTACTGAGGGAAGAATGAAGTTTCAAAATGTACAGAGAAGGTAATTTAGACAGGAGAAGACCATGCCATAATATGATGTAGAGAAATTATGAGCAATTGCCGCTTCCTCATTATTATTATATTTCTGCAACTGATGAATGCTTAGAGGGGTCAGTGATTTTATATGAGGAAAGAAAATTTGAGTCACGTAATAGAGAGACTAAGATGCCCAGTTAAAAAATTTGACTTGTTCTACTAGCAGTGATGAGCCTTGAATATTGTATAAGGAAGGGTGGACTATGTCATAGCACTGTTTCAGGAACATATCCTTAGATCTAATGTCAGCACAGACTGAGAAGGGAGCCTGCAACTAGCAAAACCAAGCAGGACAGTCGTATGAGAGAATTAAGACACAGGAGAAGACAACAAATACAGAATTAATTGCTAAGGGCTCAGTGGGACTGGCAGAAATTGAGTAGAGAATCTTCAGGAAGGGCAAAAACATACTGTTTTCGATTGCATTGAGATGAAGGTCTTAGTGCATTTTAACATAGGTATTAATAAGTAAATAAAAATAAAAGCACTGATGGTATATTTTGAACAATTTTAAATGTACCAGGTTACTGATCTTAGTGATTTGGGAGTTTTCTCATTTATCCTTAAAATTAGACTAAGAACTAGACACTATAACCAAGCCACCTTTACATATAATGGCATAAGAGGTAATATACTTACCAAAGCAACTAAGATTTACGATAAAACATTTAGGTCAGGGATGCAGTAAAAAAACTGCACAGAAAAAGGTTAAGAATGAGGGAGTTAGTGAGCCTTGCAAAAATAGTTTAGAATGGGAAACTCAAGTATATCTATTGATTTCAGACCTGATCTTAAGGAAACTGTAATCACTATCTTTATTTATAAGGTCAGAGGGGTAATCATTTCCTCCTTCCCTCCCTCCTTCTTCACCACCCTCCCTCCCTCCCTTGCTTTCTTCTTTCCTTCTCTCCTTCCCTTCCTCTCTTTCCTTCCCTTCTTCCCTTCCTCCCTTTTCCCTCACTTTCTCCCTGCCTGCTTTGCTTCCTTCTCTCTTCCTCCTTCCCTCCCTTTCCTCCCTCTTCTCTTCTCTTCACTCTTTCCCTCTCCTCTCTTGTCCTTTCTTCTTGTTTGTGGTGACTGAAGTATGTGCAAATGAATATGCTAGGCAATAAAGATACGAGCTTGGTTCAGTCACAGCTATTAAAGTCTTCAGTGTTTTAATAAAAAAATGGTATTATGGCTTGTGTAATATGAGTCTTCAGAGAATGATAGCAGAAATGACAGTGTTATAAAAAGAAACAAGCTGACATTAGACTTAGGTTGTGACCTAAGTGGTAAAAGTGAGGGTTGAATGCAAATTTGTGATTTTGTTGCATTTGTAAATGTGTAGCTTACACACTAACAAATCTGTAAAATGCTGCAAATTTTCTGGCTAAAGATGAAGACCAGTGATAAAGGTGAGGTGGGAAGAGACTGACCTGCAGGAGGGAGATGCTCACACAACCTGGCATATTTCTGTGAACTAGCATCTCTTACCCAGAATCAATGACAGCTGTCTAGGCACCCCAGAACCTGACACTGAGAACTGATTCACTATTTCTTTGATAAGCATATCTTTTATTCCCTGTACCAGCCATTGTTCCTCCTGTATGTTTACAATAAGATCAAGGAACTAGGGATTTACTTACATGAAACCAATAATCACCAGATCAGCATAGAAGGAAAGCAAGACTAAGAAAAGAGAGGGATAGTGTAAGATATACCCAGAATGAGAGAGAGAGAGAGAGAAAGAGAGAGAGAGAGAGAGAGAGAGAGAGACTGGAGCTTAAATCTTAGAGGTCAATAAAATTCAACTCAGTGAAGGAAGTTAGCTATTCTTAAAATAATTCACCCTAAGATACTGTCTAGGAATGGGTGTCTTAAAATCATAATGTCTAAAGTTACAGGAGTCAATGATGAAAAATACCAGAGGGAAAAATTAACCTAACCAACATGGTTATAAGTTCTTGACAAATGCTTTGCTTTAGATACTTTGAAAAATCAGCAAGAGTTAGAAAGAAGTACTTCATCCATAAAAGTTGTAATGCATGTGAAGAAAAATATATTTAGAAAAGTGAAGTGGTTTGCTAGGAGGATAGAAAAAAGAACAATAATGTATTTTATGGCCTTTACCCAGGGTCATGTGGCTCCTAACAGCCAAAGCATCCCCTTAACTGCTGAGCCCATGAACACATCTATCTGGGCTCTCATGTTGCTGTACCATTAAGGCATCACAAGGAGCTTTTCCAGCTCTGAGGCTCTGCTCCTCGGCCAACTTTATCTTCCTGTGTAGATGTTAAAGGGAAAGTTGATGAGAAATAAGATCTGGCAGTGACAATTCTCATTCTATTTTAAATTTAGAAAATCACCTATCCTTCATGCATCAGTGCTCATGAGCATGGCTGTCAAAATGATTTTCTGTCTAAAATGGGATGAAGACTGGCTGCTGGTTGAATATTAACTCTCATGAGGTTCAGCTAGTGCCATCATGGCCTCCCTCTCGGTCCTCTCTTCTGCCGTCACTGCACAAATAATTCAGCATTGATTAGCTCAACCTGGAGGGACCTGGAGAAGAATGTTGACTGACCTTGTACTTTGAAGAAGGTAGAATTTGTGACCACAGAAGAAAAGGGCGGTGGGAGGAGTAGTCTGAACAACACTGCAGAGGCCAGGAGATGATAAAGAGGAATACTTGGCAATCCCTTCTGAAGCTGACTGGGTGGAAGGCCTTCCAAGGTTGCCTGTTCTGTGTTCCATTCTGTCACTCACTGTTGGATTATTTTCTTGCTGAATGATGTGACCTTGCCAGTTTCCTATATCCTTGATGCAGGAAGAAACTAGACTATAAAGCAGTGGTCAAATGAGGCGAAGAGAGAGCTCTCTTGATCCAAATTTTGGAGACATCATTATTAACTCCAACCACATATGCCCTTAAGAGAGATGAGTCAGACTAGGTGGGAGGGTGGGGGGAGGAGGTGGCTTCCTGCCAGAGACTGATTTTCAGCAGTTCTTCCTGCAGCAGGCGTACTTGATCTAATAGATGATAACTCAAAGAAAATAATTTCTATGATTCTTTCACAGTCATACACCAGACACAAATTCAGGGAATTGTTGTAAACATTAATATTCAGGGAATTTCAGTGAATATTCAGTGAATGGGAAAAGATCTCCAAACAGTCCCTGTGGAATTATCTGGAAAGAAATGCTACTTCTCTTTGCAGATGCCCTGTGCACCAGGGATGGGTGAGAGGAAGGGGAGGAGGTGGGTGAAGAGAGATGAAAGGATCTTTGCTGTGTGGCCTTCTGAATGGACACTCTGTGTTTACTGAATTTGCACACATCTATCTAACCCAAGCCAGATGGCTGACTGCCCTCCCTGCCACATCTAATTAGATATGGATTTAATATGGATTCATACTTACTTCATTCATGATACTTGATCCCTAAGACTTACAGAGTTCAAAGAGTAGGCAGCTCTTGAAACCCTTGAAATTGTCCTATGTAACCTTGAAATCAATGAAGTGGAAAATGCAACATTATGCATTATTTGGATGTTGAGATTAAACATGCTTTAATATTCTTGGACACCTAAAATAAGTTTGTGGAGAATATGCATGCTGGCCTTTGAAGTTTAGTCACTAATATGCAAAGTGGATTAAAATACTACATTTTTTAATCATGTTGTTCCATTTGAAATGTTAACATTAGCATTTGTGACATTAAGAAGAAAATCATATTATAATCCCACTACCCTACCCACATCCCCATAGGTATATTACTGTCTGATTTCTGTCGATATGTGTTTATATATATAGACACTTTGCATAAATATCATCGTTGCGCATATTCAGTTTTGTATTCTATTATTTTTGCTTAATATTATTTGATATAAACTCATCCATGATCTTAATTAGTGTTCATGTTTTATGATGTAATTAAAATATATATATTGATTTGGATTAACAAAGAGATTTAGGAAAAAAAACACAATGACTAAGAATTTATGTTGGCATTGTATTTATCTCAGAGTATTTAATTTGGGTGACTTATTAATATTCTCTGAGTTTTTGTTTACTTATCCATAAGATGAAAGTAACAAAATCTATCACATATAGGGTGTATATAATAAACGAGATACTGTACATAAAATGCTTTAGAGCACCCGCTAGTAGGAGATATTTCAGTCATGGAAGTTAAAATAATTATGTTAAAGGTAGATTTCACTGCCACAGCTTGTGAAAAAGGTGAGATTTGAATGGTTCTTACGGCAATTTAAAGAGTGGTCTGTGTCTGATTGAAACTCTTTAGAAGTTAATTGAATCAAAACAAATGAAATTGTTTACATGCAACACAAGGTAAAGGAATGCAGGTGATATTTTTGAGGTCTTCCTCTTCCTGGATGTCTAGTCTTTGCCTATTATATTGTGATTGGATTGTGTTCCTTCCAAACTCATCTGTTGAGAACTAACTCTCAGATGTGGCCTCATTTGGAAATCAGGTCATTACAGATGTAATTAATAGAGCTAAGAGTAGGTTATTAGGGTAGTCTACCATGACTGATACCTTTATGAAAGATACATCATGTGAAGAGAAAGAGACAGAGAAAGGGGAGAGATTATGAAGAGGCACAGGGAAAAATATGGCATCTTCAAGTCAAGGAACGTTTCTCTTTCCCTGCAGGTGGAATGAACTCTACTGACCCTTGCAGATCAAGTTCATGGCCTGGTTTCCAGGACTGTGAGAGAATAGATTTCTGTTTGTCTCATGTGTGTTGTTTTGTTACCACAGTCCTGACAAGCTCAAGTAGTAAGACTCTTGCTGGTGGCAATTTGAAAGAATGACTCAGTATCACTTTGTTTGTAAGAAACATATGTTCACTCACATGAGAAAATTTAATTTCCTATCACAGAGTGAGACTAAGCCAATATCTCAGTATTTGGGGGGAGTTGAGCTAAACTTTAGCTATTAAAAGGATCACAAGTGTTTTTGCCTGGCAACAACATGAATCATTGTAGCCTTGGCTCTTACCCTTTTGCCTCCTTTCTGTAGCATATGTTCTATAAGTTTGTGATCTTCCATAAATAAAACTCTGATCATTTCTCATGCTTCACTTTTGTTCAAATACCTCCAAATGGCTCTAAATCACACTTGGAACAAATTCCAAATTTATCAGTATTCACAGGACTTGGCCTTTAATAAATTCTTCAGCCATATCCTCTCACTCTTTTCCAAGCTGATTTATAACAGGTGTGTTGGGCTGTTACTCCCTAAAATTGCTAAGTGTACTTATTATCAGAATCTTTTCTCTTTCAGATTTCTCTGTCATGACTACTTTTAACCCAGATGGAAATATAGATGATAAATAGATGATAGATTAATAAAAAGAAAGAAATCTGGACTATATGTAGGGTAAGTGAGTTTGGTCAGGCTTTTTCCTTCATTAGCCTGCATACCCAGCACCTGGGGTATTACATCTTCCCTATGTTTGTGCCATCTATTGGGTGTGTGCTGGATAAGTGTGTATGTCTGGGCCTAGGAGAGAGTAGCTAAAGGGGAATAAGAGCACTAGAGAACGAGAGAGAGAGTGTGAGAGAGATGACCAGAGAAAGAGTATGAAGATTCCTAGCCATGTCCTGTCCTACCTGGTGTGTCTTTGCAACTGCTAGAACCAATAAAGAACCTGCAGAGATTGGTGAATCTGATACTTGTGCCTATAATTGGCAATGAAGATGGGATGATTACCCAACAATGTGCCAATCTGATTTATTTATCTATATCTACCTAATCTGTGATGAAAGCACATGGCTATAGAAAGAGAATAGAAAATTTTCATTTCGTCCAGTGTTCCCTTTAAATGTTTCCTCGGAGAGGCCTTCCCTGGCCATCCTGCATAAAACAGCTCAGCTTTCTCTGTACAAACTCTTTGCCATTCTCTATCCTATCCCTCTGGTTTATTTTTCTCGGGCAATTATTTCAATTTGACGTTATATTCTTATATATTACTCAATCAATATATCCTTCATTGAAATTAACCTCTCAGGGGATAAGAACTTTGTCTCACCCATCATAGAACATCTACCCATGAAGCAGTGCTTGGGGCATAATAGGGGTACACTCTTAGTTTGCTGAGTAAAGGAATGAATCAGTGAAGGAGTGGATGAGTTCAGGTTAAGCCAACTCATTTACTCTGAAAATGACTTGCTCTGAGTCAGGATTCATAAAATCAGAGAATCTGAAGAGAGCTGAGAAATCAACACCGATTTTTCTGCTTAAGATGGACTTTTCTGAAATTGCATAAGAAACACCTTCATTGCTTATGATCCATCAGGTATTAAGTGACACTGATGATCTTGTCATCCAAATGCACACAGAGATGAGAACTTTAAAGGATATGTGAATGAGCACAGGAGTGATATTTGCGGATGCAGTTCCCTCCTGCAGAACGAGGTACCTGCTCAGAGCACTGGTTCAGATGCCTGTTCACACTTGCTAGTTGGCATGCACTCAGCTGTGTGTTGCAGGTCTTCTAGCACGTAGATAGATGTCTGGCTTCTGGTGAATGGTTGAGCCCAGAGCCTCAGGTTTCACCACTTTGCTTTCTGTTGTCAAGCAGATAAAAACTGGCAGGAATGGTATCTGTCAACTCTGACTGTTCTGCATCAGTGTCACAGAGGTAAACTCAATCTCAGTCAGGTCAATTCTAAACAATTTGAGGCCCGCCAGCAAAACTTGGGATGTATTTAACAACCACGCATGAAGTGCTTGTTATAGGCTTACTTTGTATTTTTGAACAACTCCTTAGCTAGTTAGGGAGGAAAACATACAAATGAATAATTATATACCAATACATGAACTGTTACAGTATATAGGGCCCTATGGACAAAGTGAGAATGAGGGAGGGCCAGTGTACTAAGGGAGGTGAAGAAGATGGAAATGACTTATGCTTGAGGAGCTGGGTAGATGGTATAGCCCAAAGACAGAAAGTGAAAAGAAGCAAGACTAAGCATTGGTAACTGTGTTTAACAGGACTGCAAGACCTATCAATGAAAATTATTTTCATGTAGATGCAATTGGATAGATCTGGTCTTTATGAAATGGGTCTGGTCCAGAATTATAGATGAAGGAGCACTCAGCATATGGATGTGAGTTGACACATTGGGAGGAGGTGAGAATATGAGTAGTTAAACTGAGAGTCGTGAATGACTAAGAATGGATGGCTGGGAAAGACAGAGAACTTGAGCAGTTAGCTAAAGAATATTTGTACCCCTAATCCAGAAATAAGCTGGGCTCTTATTGCCAGGAACGCAACTTGATGCTGGCTCTGGGAGAATCTGACTTCTCCCCAGCCTCCTTCTTGACCTCCCACTCTCAGCCCACCACGTTCTTTTCCTCACTCCCACATACCAAGGTCCATCCACCTTAACATAACCTGTGCCTCTGGCTGCCCCTTCCTGATGCCACTTGCTTGGACCCATGGGCACTTGCAACGTTATAGCCAGTAGCTAGGCTGCCTCCGTGGCTCATGGTGGAGTCTCTCTGGCTATCTTACTCTCTGAACTAACCTTCCTGGCTCCTCCATATCTGGTCTGTGACTTGGCTTTGCCTAGTTTAGGACTATTTTGACTGCTTTTTCATTTGGATGACAATGTGTGTTTGTATATGTACGCTATGGAATTCATTTAAAATCACAAAGAAGTGATTTGAACTACATTTTCATAGATAGAAACTACATTTTCATCTCTCCCCAGATGACTCTTTTTTTTTTTTTTCTGTGCCACACGCCCCCTCTAGGAGAGGCCAGTGCAAACACTTATCACAGAGCAAACTGATTTGTTTTTCATTTTATGAAGCAAGATACATCATTTTCCCCCTCAAACGCTTGTTTCCTGCCACATGGTTTCTGATTCCCTGGTGTTCAACAACAGCATCAAAGGCATCAATGAAGAGGACATTGTGTCATCCTGTGGTTCTGGTATTTACTTCTGTAATTGCCGTTGAACTCAGTTTCCAACTTTGTGACTTATGTTAGAGAATAACTTGGTTAGTGTCAACTCCCAGTTTTCTTGATGGATATGTGTATCATTTTTACTTTTTTAAGGTCTTGTCAAACGTTATTTGTATATTGTTCATTCAACTAGTATTTCCTGAATATGCACTCTGTGTGTATTATTTTCTTACATAGACATATCTGAATCTCAGAATAATGAATGAGACCAGCAATTACTTTATTGAAATTGAATTGTGAGTACTTGATGTGATTGTTCAAGGTTTCCACAGAGTTGTTGGAAGTAAGGCCTTAACTCCCATCTTCAGACTCCTTTTCTACCACTTTTTTCCAATACATGAGTCAAGCCTAAAATATGAATCTGAAACATGACACCAGGAACTGCCCATAGTGACAATAGTTATAACAGAAAGCAGTAACAATAATAAAATACATTATCACTTATTGACTACTCATCTGCACCAGCAAATGTATAAATACTGTATATTATCCTATTTATACTTCATCTGATATATAAGGGAACTAAGACTTTGGAGGACTTTGTGGCACAATGGAACTGATAACATGAAATGAATGTCTGAATGAGATTTGTTGAGCAGAAGTGAGACATGGAAGGAGACATGGAAAGTTCACAGAATTTTAAAGTAAAAAGGACCATAGGTAGCAACAAATTTTTGTGTGATGTCCTATCAGAGTAAATCTGTTTTAGTCAGTGTTCTAATAAAGATGCTGAATCAATAGTTTGTATATGTTTATGTATGGATAATACACAGGCATGTCTGTTGACATGTTTGTATGTATGTGTCTTTGCATATCTATCTATCTATCTATCTATCTATCTATCTATCTGCCATATCTATACCATATCCATATCTATATTTAAGAGGTTTATTTCAAAGAACTGACATATATTGCTAGTTCTAAATTTGTATAGCTGTCTAGTTGATTGTGAACTCTAAAAGTTTGCATGGTGAAGAATTTCCTCAACTTTCTTGAAATCTCAATTTTCTTATGAAGGCCCTTCATTGGTTGGTTAAAATCCATCCAGATTATGGAGGACAATCACCTTTACTTAAGACCATGGATGATTGATATTAACCACACCTGTAAACTACCTTCACGGTCATACCGACTCTAGTGTTTAATTCAATAGTTGGGCACTGTAGTCAGGTGGTAATCAAATGAGTTATATATAACATGCTGAAATCTGTAATAAGTATGCTGCTTTTCAATGATTTACTTCTTCATAAAAGTACTGCCCTTTTATCCATCAAGCCAAATATTTTCTATCTTTGCATTTTACCTAAAATCTCTCATCAGTTGAGAGTCTCTACTGCCTACCTGGAGCTTTATTAGCTGACAGTGCTTGGCCTACAGGTGTTTTCAATAACTATGTTAGTTGATTGAAAGTGTGCCCTGGTCTTCATTTTCTATTTCCTCTCTGAGTTGTATAAATGTTACTATCTTTACCTCTTGTTTTGTTGTAATTTAAAAAATATGCCATTTATTTAAAAAAATTTAAATTGTAAACTTAAAAATATACCACCTATGGTTTATTAACCTTGTTTTTTATTTGCTCCACTGAGTCCATTAGACCTCCAGAGGAATGGGAGGGGTTAAACCATCCCCACCAGGGGCTATCTGCCCTATCCCGCTTCCTGGTCAGGTATGAGAAGGGAGGCAAAGTCTATAATTGCTGTCAATTATCTGCCCAGTTTTCAGAGATTATAAATATCTGATTGTTGTTGAGGAGGAAATTGAGGGACACTGATCCCCAATTATCTGGCCAGTCTACGATTTCATGACACATGAAGTTAACCATTCCATGTGCTTTCTCGTTAATGAAACACTTTCTTGTATCTTACTGCTTTCAATCACTAGTAATAAATAACATATGGTTCTTCCCTTAAAGGAAAACAGATTTATACACATAATTATAAGACAGTTTTCTAAATGTTGTGACAGTTACATTCACTGTTACACAGTAATGGGAATACAAAGAAGGAACAACTAGGAGACGATAGGGAAGAATATGGAACTAAACAAAATCATTGTAGCGTTGCCTGGGGATTTTATATCCAGTATGTCAAAATATTCTTATAACTATGAGGTGGGTAATGCTATTCTCATTTCATAAATATTAAAAACTGCAGTAAAATTAACCCAATAACATTCCAAAAGTCTCACAGCTTATAAGTGACTGAACTGGGATTAAAAATTATTCTGATGTTTAAATCTGTTTTCCTATTGAGCTGTATATTGCTTCTGATTGGTGAATTTCTATTCTACTTAAAATAATTTAATTTCTAGTTTGGGACTTGTCCATGTGGACATGTTCCACTCATGTTCCACCAACCCCCCCATGCCCATCATCCTTCTGCCTCCCTTGAACCTAGTGAATGAATTTAATGGAAAGAACATTGTATGTGTGATTGACATGTTTTAGAGGTTAACTGATATAAAACAAATGGAAATGAATTGAATTAATTTCAAATAAATTAAACTTACCAGAGATAGCTCTACTCCTCATTTTCCAGAAGATTCTGGGAATCTTCTACCTCTATACGTCTCCTCCATAGAGGAGAGAGAAAACATTGGGAGAAAATGCTAAAATTCATTTCAGCTTTTAAAAGCCTATTTTTCTGTGAATTGACTTGCCCGAGGTCACCAAGCTAGGGGATGACATTATAGTGACACGTTTCCCATTGACTTTTATCATAAAAATGTCCCACATGTAGCTAAAATGTGAAGAGGTGGCAAAACAAATGCAACAAAACAAAATACCAGGAGGGAAAGAGTGAGCAAATGAATGTTTGTCAACTGTCATTACTGCTTCCGGTCGGAAAAAGCAGCAAAGTGGAATTATAATAGGAACGCAATGAGCTGCACTTTATTTTTCAAGGGATATTGATTTCAAATGTTCCTGTCCCCAGTTCTTGAGCAATTGCTGTTTGTGAGTGCCCCAATTGCCCACCTCTGTCACCTGACTCCAACAAGGCCTGACTGAAGTGCCTCCTGCATGCTTCCATCAGCTGCAGCAGTGCCCTGGTGCTGACTACGGGACTGACTTAGTTGTTTTAACCTTTTCATCTGATTGAAGTAGGTGTTTGAAAGACTCAGAGGATAAAAGTAATTGCTTTGGATGTTTCAGCACAGCCTGTTACACATGGGGGACATGGAGAGCGTTCGTGGACGCAGATCCCAAGTCCCAGGAATCGCTTGACTGCTCTTCTTTGAAATCAGCTACTGGGAATCTTCCCCATCAGTGCATCTTAAATACTCCTGAAGGAGATCTTGCTCATCAAGAAGCCCCTAAATTTACATTTGCTCAGGTGGCAGTCCTCAGCACTATTTCATGCTGCTATATATATATATGTGTGTGTGTGTGTGTGTGTGTGTGTGTGCGTGCGTGCGTGTGCGCACGCGCGCTATGTGGCTCTTGTTGTGGGAACCCTTGTGGCGAGCCAGTTGGACAAGGGTGTAAACCGGGACAGGAGAGAGAACATGCTCATGTGCAATGTGACCTAGGAGCTACCTATAGCTCTTCTCAGAATCTCCTGCAGCTGCCTTTGCCCGACTTGTTTCACAGCCACTTTGGAGAATTTCCCTTTTACCCCATCTGCCAAGAGGGCAGATCTTGATGGACAGTACCCTCCAGGTGGCAGGAGAAGCTGGGAGCAGAAAGTGTGGGTGTTTTTCTCTTAAATCCCCACTCCCAACCCTACCCTCCTGCAGGGCATTGGTTGATGGGACTTATTCTATTATTTGAGGTGCTGCTTGGTCTTTTCTTACAGTTGCCAGTATTCCCAAGTATTTATAGCCCCTGAAATGGGCTCCCCCTTGCACTTTCAGGCCAAGTGAAGCTTCTTGCTTATATTTTCTTCACTGTCACACTTTGGTAAAATGTTCTGCTATTAAGCTTTCTAAACCACCCATTTTTGAGGATGACCCCAATTGGCACTGACACATAAACGAGGGACTTGTGTGACCCAGAGTTTGATCAGTGTTCTCATATCATGTCAGATTTCCCATCTTTTTATTGTGTTGTGTTGTAGGTGACTTTTCTAGCTGCATTTCTAGCTGCTAATGTTCTAGCTGTGTCATTATATTGAGCTTTTCCCTTTCATTTTTTAGCAATTAACCTACAGTTCTCTGAAGTTGATTTTTCATGAATACAACATCCTTTCATATCTATGAAATATCTTTCTTCTCAGGACTGCTTTAGTTGATTTAACATATTCTGCCTCTGCAAGTATTTAGTCCTTTAATTTGGGGAGCTTGCGTTTCTTGAAAGGTCTTAGCCTCTTCAAGTGTTTCTTGATGGCTGCTCATTTTTGTATCGGATAATCCCTGTTTGATTTGTGGGAGGTGTCATTCCTTCCTAAATAGCAGAGGATGGATTTTTCACAAGCATCCAATAAATATGGATGCTTACTCAATGAAGGAATCAATGGAGCTGGATAGAAAATAGCCGCAAATATCTATCACAAGAGCTGCTGTTATTTTGAAATGATTCTATTACTTACCCCCAAATCATTTGATTTCATTTTCTACTTCTCTCCCCCTCACCCCAGGATGCCTTATAATTGCTTTATACCGTTAGAGCATGGTTCATGGTGTTTTCCCACCTAAAAGATCACTTTTCCCTTCATTCTATTTGTGGGAATCTTGCATCATCATCAGGTTGAATACAAAATTTATCGCTTTTAAAAAATTCCTAATTAGCTGGGCACGGTGGCTCGTGCCTGTAAGTTTCAGCCTATGAAGTGGGTGGGGTTAGGGATGGCGGTTCGAGTCCCGCTCGCGGCAACACACAGAGACCTAGTCCCAAAAAATAGCTGGGCATGGTAGCAAGCGCCTGTAACTCCAGCTACCAGGTAAGCTGAGACTGGGGATTGCTTGAGTCCATGGTACCCCGGGCAACATGAGCCTGCGGTTCCATGGGCAAAAATAGCGAGACCTAGTATCAAAAACAAAACAAAACACTATTTTATCTCTTACAGTTAATATGGTTCCTTTAGTTAATGGTGATTATAAATGTAACTTTGGTATAATTTCAATGATAATAATAGCTACCATTCTAGGTACTCTTGCTTCCTACTGAGCTCCATGGTAGAAACTGTCATCCACACTACATCACTTCATGTTTATGTAATGAGTGGGTGTTTTTTTTCACATCTTACAAAAGGAACCATCTTTCAGAGGACAAGCTATCCCTGCACCAAATCTGGATAGTCTCTGAAAGCTTGTTGCCTCTGCCATAATACCCATCCCACATTCTTGAGCTATATATACACAGATTCAGCCGTGACTTCCTTTCCAAGGAGGATTTTACCATCAGCATGGCAATCTCCAGATTTAGAAAAAGTTAAAGTGAATTTTTTCGCACTTTAGTGCAAATAAGATAAAAGACACCTAATATAATTTGATGTTTTCTACAACTCACTGGAAAGACACCTGGTACCAGAATCCTAACTCTGGGTCTGGGGCTCATTAGTACTGCTGCCCCTTATTGGTATATGGCTTTCTCTGTTGTCTGGCAAGAACAGAGCCATGCAAGAGAAATGTTCAGAATATATGACTTTAAATGGATCTTTCACTTCAGACAAAGACTTCTGTAGGGTAAATGAGTTGGTCAGGCTTTTTCTGCCATTAGCCTCTATGACTAGTACCTGTGGTATTGTACCATCCTAATGATTGAACATGCCTGGCCCAGTAGTTGTGTGCATTTGTGAGTGGGCATACTTGGACCTGGGCAGAAAGGATAAAAGGGTGGCATCACCCTGGGGTGACAGAGTATGGGGTGGGGAGAAAACAGAGCATGAAGAGAGCACTAGAGAACACAGGAGAGAGAGAGGCCAGAGAAGAAGCACGAAGATTTCCTGTGGGCTTGGTGGACTCTCTTGCCTTCCAGCTCCCTCCCCATCTCATCCTATCCTCACCCTGTCTGGTATGCCTGTGTGACTACTAAAACCGACAGAGAGCCTCCCCAGAACAACGAACCTGTGAACTACAACTGGTGTCATGAACGGGATGGTTGCATTATAGCTTCTTTAGACTGAAAATATGAATAAGGAATTAAGTAAAAAGCACAAGGAGTGATTGTTTGTTTAGAATAATTATGTTGTGAATGTCAGAGGTAAAATCAAAGGAAACACAACCATTCTCATATGTTCAGTTTGTTGACTTTGCTCTGTAGGCACCTGAAGGTGCCTGGCAAGAGCTTCAGATGTTGCAGTTCATAGCTGCAAGTTTGGAGGCCAAAACACAGGTTTGTGACAAAACATAATTCATTTCTTCTATATCATGTGTGTCCCCTGGTTACAAAAGTCCAAGGTTTATCAGGGTATGTTGATAACAAACAGAACTGAAAATAAAATCAACACACATAGAATGTTACTGAGTATTTTTAAAGTTTTTCTTTGTCCTGAAGCACTTCCATATGTATTATCTAATTTACTCTCCACAAGTGTATAATGGTAGAGATTATTGTGTCCATTTTATGATGATGGAACGAAGATATTTCATCTGACTCACTTTGGGTTATCCAGCTGGAAATTGGCAGGGCTGAAATTTAAACTATATCCCAGACTGCATCCCTTCTAAACACACACACACACACACACACACACACACACACACACACACACGTACATACACATACACAGAGGTATGGGAACATCAGTGTTTCAAAGATTAACATGAGACTGTCTTTAGGCAAAATAGTGAGGAATTCATTTGCTACTTTATATTTTTTAAGTCCTAATGTGTTCTATGTATTTTCCTAGATGCTGAGGATAAAACAGTAACCAAAAAAACCAAAAACGTCTGCCTCCCCAAGCCTCAAGTTTATATTCTAGTGGATAGGATAGCCGATAAAAATAAATTAAGTAGCTAAGAAAACTATAAATATGGTAGGAGATAGTATGTGCTATGAAATAAAAGAAGAGGAAGAGACCTAGGATTTTGGGCCGGGAAGATTGCAGTATGAAATGGGAGACTCAGAACAGGACACCCTAGAGGAAAGATTTGTACAGGTTTGAAGGATGTGAATTTGGGAAATAATTTTTCAGGTACAGACGACAGGAAGAGCAGTTGGGAGCACAGAAATGCCTGATTTGATGGAATAACAGTGGGGTGTCTGGATCAGAGTTCAAGAGCGAGAAAGCAAGGCAAGATGAGGCCACAGGGAACAGGAGGCATCAACTCCACATCTGTCACTGCAAGGCCTTTGCCGTTCTTCTCAGAGAGATGGAGAAATACCAGAGGGTTTTGAAAAGATAAGTGACAGGTTATGACTTACATTTGAATGATTATTCAGTTGCTCCGTGGGGGATTAATATAGGGGAAGCGTTGACACCAGAATCCAGTCAGTAGGCTACAGCTGCAGAGTCCTAGAGTTGTAACAAAGTACCACAAACTGAGTAGTTTAAAAGAATAAACACACAGCTCTGCCAAAGTAACAAAAGTTGGACATAAGAAACCAAGATGATGGCTGGACCCTGTCCTTCTCATGACCTCTAGGGCAGGGTCCTTCCTGTCTCTTCCAGATTCCGGTAGTGCCAGGTGTTAGTTGTGGCGATGTATAATTCAAGTTTCTGCCTGTCTTCACAGGGCTGTCTTCTCTCAGTGTGTCTTTACATCATCTTCTTTCTCTGTGTGTTAATCTCTGTGTCCAACTCAATGTCCAAATTTTCCTTTCTTATGAGGACTCTATTCCTGGCAAATTAGGGTCCCACCCAATGACCTTATCTTGACTTGATTACAAGTGCAACTATACTATTTCAAGGTCCTATTCTGAGGTACTAGAGGTTACACTTTAACATATTTGCTTTGGGGGCATAGCCAACCTATGTTCAATGATCCAAGTAAGAAATGGCAAAGACATAGAATAATATTGGTAGTAGGCAGATGGGCAAGGGATGGTTAGATTCTGAGTAGATTTTGGCAGTAGAACCAGTAGAAACTGCTGCTAGGTTGAATGGGAAGTAAGTAAGAAAAGCCAGATATGACTTCCAAAAGTTTTTTCTGGGCAGCTGGAAAAGTAGAACCAAGAGCGAAACACGATTTTTAAGAAAGACGATGAGTTAGTGTTTCATTTTTGATGTGTTGAACTGGAGATATTTATTTAGAAAAGCAAAGAGAGATGCTGAGTGGGAAGTTGGATATATGAATCTAGAATTCAGGAGAGAGTTCTGAACCGAAAATGCAAGTTTTGAAGGAGTAAAGTTAAAGTCAAGTGAGGGAAGGAGATGACCAAGAGAGTGAGTAAAAGTAGTGAAGATGGCCAAAAGTAGAACCCAGGGTTGCTCCACAATGGAAACATTGGATAGAAGAGGAGGAACCGGCAAAGAGACAGAGAAGAAAAGTCAAGATGGAGAGGAGTCCTGAAGGTGAAGTGGGCAGTGCAGCACAGGAGGCGAAATCACCAACCCTGCCCAAAGCCAAGAAGTTCCCAGTAAAGACAAGAAATTGATCACTTGATTTAGAAACAGAGATGTCTTCAAGACCTTGACAAGAGTTGCTAGGGAGTGGTGGTGGAGAGAGCCTTTTCAGAGTGGATTCCAATGGGAGCCTTTATAGAATGGGTTCCAGAAAGAATGGAAGAGAGGCTTTGGGAATGATAAGAATAGATGTTTCAGAGGAATGGAGTGGTTGCTGAAAAGGACAGTGGATACAGGAGAGGTTTTCTTCTTTTTCTAAGGGTTGGGAATACAGCAGCAGTTTTATATGTTGATGCCGATGATCAGATGAAGTTTATCCCACCTTCCTTTCCGAGTCTCTGTGCTCTCCCGATGCCTCCATATCCTCCCAGTGAAGGTGTCTTTGCATCTCCTAGGCTGACTGTGTGGGGTAGTGCCCCCTCTTTTGGACTGATTCTCCATTTTTTACTTGTTTCAGTTTTTTTTTTCTGAGTATATCTCACTAAAATAACATTTTAGATAATTTCTCTTTCTCAAAGTGTTTAGGGGATGACTGGCATCTAGCAAAGCAGATGAATATGTTTTGCAGACTCTGAAACCTACACATATACATTGGGTTCATTTTAAAATATGATTGAAAAAATCCATCTAAGGCATCCAAAGTCCACATCAGACAGGAGCTTTCCTCTCTCATCTTCATGGTTTTTCCTTTCTTCATGTCTTCCCTTCTCATCTGCTCTACCTGTGCCACTTTCTAATGATCATCCTGGCTTGAGTACTTACCGTGACTTCACTTCCCATGCTACCATCAAAGTCTCCTTACTAGCGAGCAAACCACCACAAGCTTCTCCAGCTTAAAATCCTCTGTTGGTCAAAGCTCTTCTAAAATACCCATTGCCTCAAAGGTGTGCAGTTTTGCATCTGTGCTTTTTCATATTTTTATTTTATTTGGATTATATTTCCTTTGGTTCTCTGTGCCTGAAATGAATTTCTATCTATAATCTTCCATATTCAGTTCAGGGAGACTCCTAATAGGTAATGGATTTTCTTGCTCTTCCACCCTAGCCCCAGGCAGAAAAGGCATGTTTTATGTTAACCAATGAAGCAAGAAGAAACAGCATTTAAAGAACATTAATTTTTCTTTCCTGATGTCAAGAAACCTACATTGTGAGCCATTTAAACTTTTTTTCTATTTTTATTTTTTCCTGTCTGAGGGACTTTTGGGGAAGTATCAAGATATAATAATGTATTCAGTCAACCTCAGTCATGGACCTGGACAACTCTGGTCTCTAATCCCAACTTTCGGATTTGTTGGTTGTACTGTGGCAAGCTATTTGCCACTTGGGAAAGTGATCTTATAAATAGCACGGTTTTTCTCAAGTATATATATATATATATATATATATCTATATCTATAGATATATATATCTAGATAGATAGATAGATAGGTAGGTAGATAGATAGATAGATAGATAGATAGATAGATAGATAGATAGATAGATAGATAGATGGATAGACCTGGTTTTCCCCTTTAACTCTATGATCTGTGAAGACAAAGACTGTGACTGCTGCATACACTGTCACCCTCCTCTAAGTACAGTTTCAGTCACACAACAGGTGTCTAACAAGATGCTTCAGATGGATGCTTCTCATGCCCAACATGGTACTCCTTAGGAGTGCCTGTCTTACCAGGCTCCTGTGCAAGTTATGGGAACTTCTATTCACAGTGGAAGTTGTGACATCTTCCTGCAGGTTTGCTCCATGTAGACGTAAGAACTAATATATGTAGGTCCTTCTCTGCTAAATAAAAACTCCACTCCACTCCACTTCCACTGGCTTCTTAAGTTGCATTCACACTGTGAAAACGATGAAAGTCCCAGCTGTCCTTTGGTCCAGGAAGAAATTATTTTCCAAGGTTATAGACACAGGTGGATGCCAGTGACTAATGGGAAGGTAAGGAAGATATTTGTGGTGTGACTCACAAGCTTGCCCCTTCACAGGTGAGCAGATACTTTGCTTTCCTTTAATTAAGAAACAGGTTTTCTTTGTCCTTGGCAAGGTCAGTAAGTGAGGCTCCTTTTTACAAAGCTCAGTCTGCGAGATATACAGAACCTCTGCCTGTGATCAAAAATCTAATTTCCAAATGCAATTCGTAGCCTGAGTTATTTTCATCGTTCGGCCCTTCTTGCATTGCACATGATGGGGGTGGCTGCTCTACATGACCTTTAAGCCAACCTTACCAATTAGCAGGAAGTCATAGACCCAGGAACTGAAACGGAAACCCTTCAGGCTTCCAGAATGTCCACCATTCTATCAAAATCTAAAATTAGGCCTTGGACCTGTGCATTTGAATTATTCTAGATCCCTGATACCCTCAGTTCTTCAGCCACTGTCTGTGTAATTCCTGTGACCAGAGGAAATGAAGGAAGGGAGATGTATTTTTGATAGAACAAATGTGTGTAGGAGGTTGTAGAGTAACGTAATCTTGCCATTCAGGCTGCCAAGGCTGTAGGCCAGTTCCAGTTTTTTCAAAGTATTTTTAGTTGAGGAATATGAAAGTTGTTGGCATCTGTTTATCTTTAGAAATGGAAATTTCTTATGATGCTTTCCCTTTTCTAAATGAGCCTACATCACTGGATTATTTTTTCAAGAAGCAGCAGCCACACACTGTAACAGAGAATGCCTTGGACATGAGACGGGGGTCAGAGCTTGAGAGTGCATTCTACCTGTTTCTTAGGGATGTTGAATGAGTGACTTAAATGCAGTGACCACCTGCTTCCTCCTCTTTGATAGATTAGTTGTGAAGAGTAGAGGCTTCCTCTTTGTGTATTGTGCAATGCTGTATGAGCTGTGATGGTTTACATGAGCTGTCGTGATAGGGAATGTGGGGATCTGCAGTAGGGCATCCTCTGTCCACATGAGGCACCAAGGTGCTGGACCCCTGGGTCCACTGAATATGAAGGCTTGAGACACTGATGTGAAAGGCCACCCTCTCTGGGGGGAGGGGGAGTGTTAATCTTTATTTCTAACATCACAATTCACTCCTGAGTGCTTGTAAGTGGAGTGAGTCAGTCACTGGCATTTCCTAAGAATCATTATCTGTCCTTAGAGGCATCAACATTGTTTTGTGTTTTCGAAAGTTACTCGTTCTTTCAGATCTGTAGTATGATGAGGCACAAATAATTGAAGCTTTATGGGGCAGTGGGCCTATAAAGCTGCAGCATGAACTGAGAATGTGTACCAAGGAGTAAAAAGTTAATTGGGAAATTATTCTTTCAAGAAGTGGGATCAAGGTCAAGTTTGAAAAAAGATGATTATAACTCATGAACAGGTTGCTCAGTAACCTGAGTACAGAGTATAGATTTCTTCATAGGAAAAATTAAAATATTAACATTTTAATATTTTCTTGTCAGAGTCATGAGATTGAAAGGAGATACATTGCTAAAATACTGAAGTAGAAAACACACTTAAACATGATGCAAAAAGTTAAAATAAATGTTAATATTCAAGCACTGAGGTGACAGTTTGTAGTTGTGGAGAACAAGCTTCAGAAGAGGTAGCTGTACACTTTTTTTTTCTCAATAGGATTTTATTAGTAGTAATTGCATTGCAGTAATTGCAGTTTTCTTTTTTCTTTTTTTTAACCAATATCTGCTTTATTATTATTATTTTTTACATCATTTCAGTCCCTGGGGGTCACCCATCACCATCACCTCCCCTCCCCGCCCGCTCCAGCTGGTCCCCTCTCTCCCCTTGTGTAGTTTCATTTGGTTGACCATATATTAGTGAAACCATTTGGTTTCTGTCCCCTTCTATCTTGCTCGTTTCTGCTAGAATGATTTCCTCTAGGTACATCCAGGTATCTATAAATTCATCAAATTTGTCATTTTTAATTGATGAGTAATACTCCATTGTGTATATATACCACATCTTTTTCATCCACTCATCTGTTCTGGGGCATTTGGGTTGTTTCCATGTTCTTGCAATTATAAATAGTGCTGCAATAAACATCCTGGAACACAGAGAAATGAGACTTATTTTCATCATCAAGATAACTCAGGCAGGACCTAAAAATCATCAGTCCTGTGGAAGATGGGAGAACCAGGCAGTCCCCCCAAACCCAGATATGAGAATCTGCTGTGGGGAAGTAGAGGCGGATGAGAGAAAGGAGCCTGTTTAAAATTGCTCTCTGCCACCCACTGAGTGTCTTGGCAGCTCCTTGCAGGAGAGGCGCTAAGTGCGCTCCACTGATGATGGAGGTTGCAACAGGGAAGTGGGCTTGATAAGAAGATGTAACTGGCAGGATTGATAGGAGGTAAGGGGTGTGCCAGGTTGGAGAGGAGAAAGAATCAGTAATCTTGACTACAGAATAGAGCGTATCCTGAGGGAGAGGACTTGAAATTTCACTAGATTGAATAGAGAAACATTAAAGTTAGCTCGCAAAGAGGAAAGACCATGAAAAATCAGACTTGATGGAGATAATTTTAAGGAATGTGGGATGAGTGGATTAGATGTATAAGGACTAGAGGCAAATGAAAGCAAGGTGGGGTCAGGGAAGATATTTCGCTGCTTCTAGATACAGGCATGAGAAGTAAAGCAGTCAGAGACCAGGCCAGAGCTGGGGCAGGGTTCTGGGCTAGGTTAGGATCCCCTTCTCCACCCATGTATTTGAGCACTAATTGCTTTCAGTTAATCTGCAGATTAAACTTTCCTGGAAGGTTTCTTTTGGATCTTCCAACCAAACTAACATTTACAGAACAAAGCAGGAAGAGGAAGTTTGGAAGGGAAATGGGATAGCCACAGGACTTCCTTTAAACTGAAGTTAGTCGGTGGGAGGAGAATAGTATTGAATGAAGATAACAATGTTTATTGCATCACTTAAATTGTAGGCATCTTAGAAATTTGAGAATTTTGTTCAACGCCCCCCCCATCATTGTTTTTCCCAAGTTATGGGGCAGCTGGGTAGTGGTTCATAATATCTTCCACCCCCTTACTAAATAGAAAAGTTCTCTGGAGCAGAATTTAATTAAATGTCAGATTCCCAGTGAAGGTAGCCTAGTGGTAGAGAAAAGGCAGAGAGTGTTGATCTGGCATACCATACATAAGCATTCATCTCACCTGGATCCTTCAAGAAGTATTGGGATCTTTAGTCATACCACATCACTCCTCTGCATATTGATCTTGTTTTAGCCTATAAATTCAAGTTGAAAGATTTCTTCTAATTTGAACATTCTTTAAATCTAAGTCTCTACTACTGTAATACATAAGGCAAATAAAATGGCTCAACATTTTGAATGTTAAAAATGGGTGCATTTACCTTGCTTTAATGAAAAAAGAGATTTGAGACTCATCATCACAGTCAGTTTTATTCGTTGTAGGAAAGGACCTTGGTCTTTGTTTCAAGATAGTGGGGGAACATTTTTCTTTATGATAGCAAATATATCATAAAGATAGCAGGATTTCATTTTATTTGTTGTTCTCTATTTATTTGAGAAGATTTTTAACCTTTATTCTCTATTCTTTTAGAAGATATAGCTGTTAATTTTTAGAAGACATATTCAGGCAATTCCCAGAAATTTTGATGGAATCTTAAGTAGCTCTAGATTATTTCAGTTTAATCATTTCCAAATTGATTTCCCTCCTTTTTACTTGCTATGACCTAAGTTCAAACTAGTGGCCTTGTTACCATAGTGATGATGGATGACATCCCTGAATCCAGAAGTAGGCAATTTTTCCATTATACTAAGTCTATGTTAGAGATATGGACATTACAAATAAGCCCCTGAAGATAAATCTGTTTTTCTCATACATTTCTTTATGCAAAATAAAATATATTAAATCTATTGCCATGGCCTCTTTCTCTTAGCAAAGTAATGTGTTTTACAGAAACTCAGTCTTGATCCTTGTTCTTATTACAAAGAATAAGAATTTTCACAGTCAGAAGAGAAGGAAAACATCTTGACTTGAGTGGATGGAGGCACAGACTCTGTCCACACTCCTGCAAGATAGATAACTTTAAATTAACCATTCCCATGTTCTAAAGAAACAGAAGTACAGAGATTTAAGTAATTTGTTCAAAGTCCCATCTATTAACTGGAGGTGCTGGGAGTTGAAAGCCAAGTTCCCACTGACCAGACCCCACCCGCTGCCCCACTCTGCTGAAGATGAGGTGCTCACACATGTTCTTCAACTCAGCTGTGACTGGCTAAGGACTTATACTACTCTGTTCCCTCTTGTCTTATGATGTATTGATAATGTGGTGAGAGAGGACATTTTCTTAAGGGATTAAGATGTATTCCAAAAAAGAGTTCAGTAATTTGTCTGTGAATTAATGTTTTCCCAAATCAAGAAGATTTTATCATCAAAGCCTTTTTGAAGACAGAAAATAGACAGCTGGCAGACTCCATGTTTGTGTGTGTGCATGTGTGTGGTGTGTGTGTGTGTGTGCGTGTACACATTGAATGAGTGGAGAGAATGTGAAAGAGATGTTTGAAAGCCGATCACATATAGAGTAGATCAGATTTACATCTCTCCCCATGTAGTCCACAGAAAGATAGCTATGTGGGCTATATTTGCAGAAAGAATGCTGCACTGGGCTTACAAATGTTGCAGTCCAATTCTTAGCTCTACTATGCTTTGTGTACACAACCAAGTATCTGCACCTCATTGAATATCAGTCAAATGGAAGTAGGAATTAGCTGCCGTATGTTTCTTTTTACCATTGATTCTGTCATTTCTCCTTCTAAACAAGCTCCCATTGACAGCAAAGGTGACGAGGCATTGAGACTTGTGTGAGGATAGGATTGAAACTTGGGCCCTTCAATAGCTTTCTACGGTGTCTGTGGCAGCCAGGCCAGGCACACTCATCTGACTGAGACATTTCTATGCTTCTCAAAACTTCTGTGAGGCTGGAGAAAATTGTTTCAGTAAAGAGAGCAATGAATTGGAAGCACAGCTTTGGTTCCAACTCCTTATCTCAGACAAGCTCATGCTGGTGTTTTCTTGACTGTACAGCAATGAGTTTGACCACTTGCTACTGTGACCTCTTTTGAAAGTTCCATTGTGATAATTGCATCTGTATCAAAAGTTCAGAAAAGTGCATGAGATTTAGCAATACAAAATGTCTCTTTAGAAATATTGAAGAGATTCATTTCAATTAACTGGCCCACTATTTGAGGTGAGGTGTCAGTAATAACTACCTAAGTGACACATTTCAGAGCAGAAATATAAATAGTCTTTCCAGATTCCCCATTATATCTTCTGTGGTCAATTTTCCTTACTTATCTTCTTGTCTCAAACTCTTCACAACCCTTGTTCACCAGTGCCATCAATTTCTGTCCTTGAGTACAAATCTGGTCATGTTGCTTCCACTATTAAAAATCTTTCAGTGACTCACCACTATCTCTAGAGTGTATTCATTTTCTCAAGATGCCAAAACAGAACAATGTAGACAGGGTGACTAAACAACAGAAAATTATTTTCTCACAGTTATGGAGGCTGAAAGTCCAAGATCAGGATGCCATTGGGTTTGGTTTTGTTGTTTGGGAGAAGGAACTCAGAACTGAGAGGGATTAGCAGAAATATGAACACTCCAGGAATCCTTGGAGGAACTGAGAGGTACTCTGCATTTTTAATACTCTTGAGATGGACATTTAAATCAATTTTTACTCAAATGTTAAAATACAATGCTTCAGAAAACTGGAAATGCAGTAGTAGTCAGAGGCTCACATTTAGACTGTACAAGGCTTACAGGAATCTATGAAAAGCACCTGATGTATGATACATGACACATTTTGACATGTATCATGCATGTTACCAGGGATGCTACAATGTACCCCCTAAGTCAGGAGGTGAGTTGGGACTTAGAAGTAAACTCACAGAGATCCTATATATGGAGACCTTTTGTTCTTTCTCTTCCTGCCTGTCTCCATTCCATCTATTGCTTTTATACCACTCCCAGGATATTAGCTCTATTGTAAAAACTTACCAGTAAGTGATTGCAGTAAAAATATCAGAATAAATGCTTCTGTTGTCCCATAAGTAACATCTAATAGTGACCTCTTGATACCTGTCCTCACAAAGTGACAGGCAGGAAAGTCAATGATAAAGTCCAACCCCTCTGTCTTTTCAAGGACAGGCAATAGGATCCAAATGATATGTTACTCTGCAATGAAAAGTGCTCTCACTGATGACAAAGACTTACCAGTGGAGGGGGAAATATTAAAGTTATTTCTTAGAAGGCCAGAGTTAAGGGAGGGGAAGACAAGAAATGAGGCCTCACTTCATCAGAGACATCTCCCTCTGATTGGCAAAGCACAACATGGGTAATTAGAGAAAATGCACGCTGAGAGCTTGTTCCTGTGGCTGCCTCTTCACCGGCTGCACTTATCTCATTAGCAGGCGATGATGGGGGAAAGAGTACTTTGTCCCAGGGTCTTGCACATTCTGGAATTGATGTGCTCCTGGAAATAAGTTAAGTGCTGAGAAAGTGATCCAAATAAGATGGAATCAGATTCATTCTGCATGTGACAGAATTCCTGGTGTTTTTCTATGGGGCTTCGTTACTTAAGGTAAAAGCCTAAGTCAGCTGAAGGAAATAGGAGCTGGTTCCTCATTTTTGAGAAACAAATTCCCAAGAACCAAGGGGTCAGGGAGTGAGTTAAATCACATTGCAATTCCCAATTTGGGCTCTAAGTTTAGTTAATCACATGTGGAAAATGAAACAGAAAATAGTCTGCAATGATCTGGAAAGAAATATGCAATAATATACAACTGGGAGTGGGAAAGAATTTGATGGAAATTCTACTGTATCCCCTTCCATATTCTCACCCCTTACCACACATACATACACATACACACACACATGCACACATATGTATACACTTTATTTTTAAGAAAATAATGAGTACAACTGAAATAAAATAAAAAGTTTCACCTGTTGTCTGGCTGATATAGACCAGGGTTCCATCTGTCACCTCACTTAATTCCCCAAAGAGCCCTGCAACACAGTAGTAAAATGATGATTCCCACTTTATACATTAAGGAGCAGATTTACAGATTTTGGAAATAGTTCTGAGAACAATGACTCTGAAGTGAGCACTTTAAGGTATCAGCTGGAGGATTTATGAGTAAGATCATCTAGTTCATAAATTAAAGACTCCAAAGGGTCTACCTGGTGTAATAGTTATTTCTTTTATACTCAGGAACTTTTAGTTAGAATCTAAATGTTCTTTTTGATAAAGACCAGTTCTCTTCCAGATGATTTTGACTACAAAAGATTTCTCCCACTTAATGCATTAAGAAGGCCACATTCTGTCCCAGAAAGCCTTAATATCTACCTGAAATATCTATAGCTTTCAAATACAAGTTGAAACTTGAATTCTGGCAAGGCTAATAGGAGAGACATACTCCTGCATAGATGATAGGAGCTTATATTATATTTGGGGAGAATTCATTAACCTTTCCAATGCAGATGATAAATACTTTCACGAGTGCCATGATAGTCTGGGCTCTTAAAGAAACAAGGGACAATGATTGCCTCCAAAGTGTACTCTACACACAGCAGAATGACCTTAAAGTTGAAAAACAAAAAACCCTCTAAAGTTGTGTTACTAGACCAATCTCAGCTCCTGAAGAGTCTATCAGTAGACAAGCATCAAACAAAACTTTTTAGAAAAACTTTTATTTCAAAGAGAGAGGTCTGCAAACCCCATTTCTAAAGAATGACAAGAAAACTACTGAATATGTTTGTGAAGCAATTAATAGGACCTATCTTTCTTGTAAGATTGGTAATAAAATTATTTTTGGGTTAATAAGTATATTTACGTGAAATGCTTAGGAAAATTATCTCTTGATATGTTTTGCTAAATTATTAAGATCCAAATAATCCAATATGAGTGAATCCCAAATTCTGATGCAATCAACCACTTTCTGTCAGAGGCAAATGGGTAACACTTCCAGTTATTTTTCTGTCCCAGAGAATACCCCTTTTGTGATGGGAATTACCCTTCCTTTGGGTACTCCCATCAGAGTTTCTAATAATGGGATAGTAGGGGACTGGTGTGACATCTAACTACAACGATTCTCTCCTTCACTTAAGAAAGGAGAGGAGAATGTAGGGAAACCTTTGTGTGTGGATGGAGGTAAGGAGGGAGTCTTACCACTCTCTTCTGGGCATAAAATGTCCAGAACAGAAATGATAGCTACCACCCTGGACATCGTTGAACAGAATATAAAATCTGTGGACACATATTTGTCTGTTTGGTTGGTTTTTTTTTGTTTGTTTGTTTTTTTGGTTAGACAAGAATCTTTGAAAATATGGTTCCCAAAATTGTAGCATAAGCAAATTATCTGGGAATTGTTTAAAAAAGGAAATTCATAGTCCACACTTATAGAACCAGAAATTCTTGCAGTGGGACCTAAAATTTGTAGTTTAACAATTCTTTCACTTACCCCTCAGACATACTGAAGTTTGAAAACTACTGATTTAGAAGGGACATTTTATGATGGAAGAATTGAAACTTCCAAAGAGAGGTCAACATTCCAAATTATAAGATCTGAAGGGCTACACTAGTAATCTGTAGTTAAAATCAGGAGTATGCTGATACCTAGTTAAATTGACCTGGGAAGATTTGAGCTAGCCATTCTCAATCCCTAGACTATTGTGTCCCTAGGTAATGATGGCATTTGGTTTGATTGAGGGTCCATGTGGGTTATACCAGAAATCTAACAAATGGCTAAGGGTATATCGGGAACAGGGAAATTCCTTGAAGGAAAAGACTAGAAGCTATGCACAGTGACTTAGAATATATATAATAGGACTGATTAGTTTCCAGTCCTGTTGAGAGTTAAAGTGGGAAATAACAAAATAAAAAATTCAGGTGGTACCAGAATTTAGTGGCTATTTCAGAGAGATGGTTATAATGTGATGTATAGGAATCCAGGGACTAATTCCAGAGTTCACATGTGGTGCCAAAGCAGAACTGAAAAGTAAATTAATTTTAGTGAAACTTTGAGGGCATGTGGAATAGAAACCCTAGCTGCAACCCCAGTCAGCCCATGAAATCATGAAAGCTAGAAAAGCTATTCTTGCATAAGTCACAAAGTTTGGGGTAATCTGTTGGGCAATGATAGATATCAGAAACAAATGACAAAAACAAAAGTGGGGAATATGGAATTAATGCAGTGTATGCATGGGACAGTTGATGATTAATTGGACAAGAACAATCAACATGGAAATCTGTAGGAGAAATGGGATAGTATAAATGAGGAACAGTACAATCAACATGGAAATCTGTAGGAGAAATGGGATAGTATAAATGAGGAACAGCAAGCATATGTGAGGCCTTGAGAAGTATAGAAATGCAGTCATCTGTTTTTGGATATTTTGGTTGCTTCCATGTCCTTGAAATTATAAATAGGGTTGCAATAAACATCCAAGCACAGGTGTCCCATTGAGGGTGAACCCCAGAGATCACAAAGATGTGAAATTTATATATAAATAATTTAATATTAAAAAATAAAAACAAAAGGTTGGTATCCCAACCATTCTAATTAAAACTGCAAAAAAAAAAGTATAGAAATGACTGCATTCTCAGGCATCTTGAGTATCTGGGAGCAGATATGTGCCACTCATCCAAATTTGTTCCTGCACAGAGAAAGCTTTGTTTTGTGAGCTCTCAGAAGAGAACTCTTTTAAACCTCTTTATGTCCCTGTTGTCCCCATTTGTTTATTCATATCATTATCAGGAAAAGGTCTCATCTCCAGCTTTTGGAAAATGAGGGTAGTCAGCTGTCTGTGTTGAATTGCCGTGCCATCTATGCCACTGTTGTGTCTTCTCTGTTGAACCATTCCATCCCCATTCACCAATTACTGGGGAAGCATGAGGCATCAGATTCACCAATCTGCATAAATTCTTTATTGGTTTAGCAGTCAGAGACATAGCAGGCAGAGCAGGGGCAGGGGTGGGGGTGGGAAGAGGGTGGGGGCAGTGGGAGATAGGTGAGCCCTCATCCCCCTAGAGACCTTCACATTCATCCTCTGGGCCTCTCTTTCTCTCTCTCATATTCTTTCTTGTGCTCTATCATACTTATGCTCATGGGTGCCTTTATCTTCTCTCTCCTAGGTCCAAGTGTGCACACTTATACATAGGCATACCTCCTGGGCCACACAATCATGAGGAAGATGCAATACTACAGGTGCTGGTTTTATAGGTTAATGGAAGAAAATGCCTGACCAACTCCATTTACCCTACATCTTCTGGAGTAATTCTCAAAATTATATCAATTGTCCCTCATGGGGGCCTTAAGAGGAGAGAGGAAGTGCAAATATTAGTGATCACCTCTTCTTTCAGTTTTGAATGAAAGTTATATTAGTACTTTGGGAGCCAAAGTCACACACTAAAGTTGTTCAAATTGGCCAATTTGAACATGCTAGGGAAAGAATTACGTGCAATTTGAGCTTGGAAGAGATAGTTCCTGGGATGGCATAAAAGTAGGGATAAGACCAGAAGTTCTTAGATTCTCTGCTTCTGTTATCTTGCACCCAACCACAATTTCTTCGAAGCTACATGAACTAGTGGCAAAAGTCTCAGATACAGAGATACTACAATTTTGTTCTGGTTCTATTACTGACTCTCAGCAAAGTTTTGAGCAAATTACTTTTCTTCTTAGTCATCTTACCTGTAAAACAAAGAACTTGGACCAAACCAGTGTTTCTCAAAGTTGAATGAGCAAACAAACCACTTGGGAATCTTACTAAAATTGTTTAAATTTGTTCACTAAGTTGGGGACATGGCCTGAGATTCAGCATCTCTAACCACCTCAGGACCTAGTCAAAGCTACTGGTCCTAGGAAAAAGGGGCTATTTACCCCCAAGGCCTTCACTGAAGTCTGATTCTGATCCTGGTTCCTTGAGCTGTGTATCTAAGACCATCCTCCTCCCCCAGGACCTCCTCAAAACCACAGATACACCATTGAGTAAAGACACCTATGGTGCTTCCAGGGCTAGTCAGGTATTTGTCAAGCATATAAAATTAAGCTGTGCATGTGCTCTGATCACATGCAAATATGTGATCCATGGCCTGAGCTGGTTCCTGAGACTTGTGTCCAGTGAGAGAGGCAACATTTGGATATCAGCTAGAACACAGAAGACTGAGAGAAAGAATTCAAATCCAGAATCAACAGGGAAAAGTTGTCCTTTAGCAAATGAGGGTGGCAGAGTCATTCTCAATGCTGCAAGCTGTCCTCTTAGCAATTTGCATGTGAACGACTTTTGACACCCATTTACTAACACCGGCTTAATGCAGACATATGGGAGGATACAGAAGTAGAAAGCTGCCCTTTCAGATGACAGCAATTATTATTACATTTCCAGGAACTCCTTTCTGTGTTCCCATAGCAACTCAGATCAAATTAGCTTTGTGGACGCTGAGCAGGTCTGGTTTGGTGAGGGAGTAGTGAAACCATCTTCAAGCAGAAATAACTAGTTGCCAGGAGTCTGTCACTTCACCAACCTCACCTGGAATGAAATCTATTAGAATTTGTGGGAGTCTAATGCTGCTTTCTGGTTTTATAAAACCGTACGTCTTTTATTCCATAGTCAACTAAACATGAGTGTAATGCTAGATACAAAGGCTGGAGTCCACTTTTCTTAATGTGTCAGACTTAATGTGCTCAGCACTGGAGATCGAGAATGAGTGGGAGCGTGACACCCCTTTCCCCTTCAGACACCCAAATGGACCGGAGTGGCACACACGAAAGCGGTAGAGTCACACTGCACTGATGGCTTGGGAGCCTTGCTGTCTTCTCTCCAGCACTTGACACAGCTGCTAAGTAGTTTTTGTGTAGAACACTACAGCTATCACTCCTTTATTCTGTACTTCCTGAGTTCCCATACCTCTTATGCCATCTGTTTGGAACTCGAAGGATGCTCTGGCCTGCTAGAGTCATTGTGTTCATTAAAAATGTGCCTGAGTTGATGCCCCACTGGAGACAGTTTCAGAGCTACAAGTTCCATCCTCATGACTGAGGCAATGTGAGATCTCTGTCAAGTGACTCTCTGTTCTAGGTCTACTGTAAATTGAAAAGCTTGGACTTGACCTACTAGGTAGTATCCTTTACAGATAATACCCCTTGACTGTAAAACAATACACGTGAGTCACTGAGATGAGTTCATGAGCTAATCATTCTTATAGGTGAACAAATACAGGGAAAGATTCCTTGCCATCCCTCTTCTTCTAAGCAAAATTCCTTACTGTTCTCCTAATTAAACAGCAAAAGCCCATGTCCGTGAGTAGAAATAGGCTTAAAACAGGATGAAATTGAATGGAAGAGAGATACTCAGTGCCGATGGACCCTGGGTTAAAATGCTCTGTTGCATTTAGATATACAGAGGATCAATTTTTCAAGCATAAACATGGCAGTTTAAATCATAAGTGGGATATTTAGTGGTGTAAATATGGGGTATAGACACCATCATTTTATTTATTTATTTTTTTGAGTACTCATCAAGACAGAGTATTTCCTGTCTTTTTCTTGGCTCTTCTTGCGTGTAGGAGGAGTGATTTAACATTCTCACCACCCCCCCACCTTCCACTCTCTCTCTTTTTTTTTTTTTTTTTTTTTTGAAACTAGATCTCGCTATTTTGCCAGGGGAACCGCAGCCTCACATTACCCACGGTACCATGAATTCAAGTGATCCCCAGCCTCAGCTTCCCAGGTAGCTGGGATTACAGGCGCACGCCACCATGCCCAGCTATTTGCTGAGACTAAGTCTTGCTTGCTTTGTTGCCCCAGGTAGGTCTTAAACCTGCAGGTTCAAGTAATTCCCAGTCTCAGCCTCACTTAATAGGCTGCGATTAAAGACATGCACCACCGTGCTAGACCCCCACCCCCACTCTTAAATGACTTAGATTTACTTTCATTCTTACCCTGTGTTTAGGGGCCATGATTTGGAATTCATTATGAGCTATACATCCATCTAATAAGGAACTTTGGGCAGCCTGAGTCCCAGATGATCTGTTCCCCAACAACTAAAGTCAGTATAATAACCGGTTTCAGCCTAATATCCTAAATCTAGAGACTTTGTGTTTGATACTGTGTTTTTCTGTGTGACTAGAACTAACACTATGAATAAACCTCTGGGCCCCTGACCCACAGTACTTTGTGCAAGCATGGGGTTGGGACCTGGATCTGTATGTAAAAGAGCTGAGGAGAAAGATTTTGTCTCTTCCTTTGTTCCTTACTGCAGCCTTTCAAGGCTGTGTTCTCTCTTCAGTCTCAGAGGAGTTTAGGGTACTCAGAAAACTAGGTCACAAATTGCTTCCCTCTCTTAGAAGAAAGGAGTTAAATGACACTGTTGTTCTCTGCTCTTCTTACCCAGAGATAAAAGTGAATATGTACTACTTCAGAAAAGTAATTATGAATGTGTGAAAATCTACTGTGATTCAATGCCAGAGCACATAGTTTAAAACCCTTTAGCAGAGCTGAAGTTTACAGCCTACCTAAACCAAAAACTCCCAAGCTGGAAACTGAAGGGATAATGAAATATAATCACGGTCATCCTGTGAGTCAGAGGCAAGTAAGCTGGCAGCCCCCGGGGGTGATACACACATTCATGGTCTTGTCACAGAGAAGAACAGAAGCTTCCTCAGCAGTGTGGGATGAGGATGGGGTTCTCCAGCTCTTCTTCCTTGAAGTCTAACTGGTACTAATGCCACCCCAGTGAGAATGTGCTCCCCAGGAGCTCCATCCTCCTGGGGATGGATGAAGCATCTGCTAAAATGAAGCATCTGCTAAACCTGGTATTTTTTTCATGTGTCCCAATTCCCTGGTCCACATCTAGAGCCTTGACTTGAGAAAGTTTCTTACTTGGGGGGAATTTCAGTGACCTACTTACCAGGGTAAAGAAAAAAGGAACTGGGAAGTGTCTTATCCCTTCTCCACCTACCCTTCCTGTATACTAGAGCTGTCCTGGTTGCTGAGCTAAGAGCCCAAGAAGCTGCAAGGAGCATCCTAGGAAGATATTATAGCATTAGTCCCTAGACAACTGCAGCCACAGACTTCTTAGTGATTAGCTCTGGACAGCTGTCTATCAACTGAAGAAACCCTAGAGAAAGTGTAACACATTGGGGGGCCATACCTAGTGGAGCATATGGAAGCAAACTGAGCTCTGCTACCTGAAAATACAAGTTGCTGTTTATCAGAGCAGCGCAGAGTGTAGTTGATTTGGCAGAAGGCACAGGTATGGCATCCTGCTTCAGAGTACTGGGGAGGAAAGAAATGCCCCAGGACTGAAGAGCCACCTGATACAACTAAATTGGGGTTTTGAGGACCTGGGGACCATCCAGGACCCTCTAAATTCTTATCTTTGACTAGTAAAGAATTCAACATAGAGATCAGAGTTACAAAGAAGCAAGAGATTTATTGATAGAGTAAGGACAAGAAAACTCCTGAAATGGGTGAAAAGAAAAAAAAAGACTTTTTGACTTGAACTTAGAACACCTCTGCCTGCTTTTTTTTTTTTTTAAGGAAGTAGGCTCCAAGCAGTTAATTAGCATTTTTATTATTTACCTACTATTGGTATGCAAAAATAAGCCACCAGCTTTTTTTTTTAGCTCTCCCCCTCTCTCAAATCTAAAGAAAGAAAAACTTAGAAACACAGTTTAAACAGACTAGTTTGCCTCAATTTACCCTTTTTAGACTTTTGTGGGTTTTTTCCAACATCCCCAGCCTTCTCACTAAAATTCCAAGCCAAAGCAAGACTCTCAGAGTTCAGACTAATTTATTACTAAACAATGTGTCTTTTTAATGACTGCAAAAAAAAAAAACATGTAAGTAAAACTTTAAATTACTTTAAAATTGTCTAAAACCTTTCTCAACATTGTTCAAAGTCCTTTCCCCAGATTGTCCAAAAATCTTCATTCTCTCAGTCCTGCTCATCTCACCAACATCAGTTAGAGTTCATCTCCACATGCCTGAAGACATCTTCCTTTGGTGTGCTCCTTAGGCGTGCTCCAACTCTTTTATGCCAACTTCTCCTTTTCCTCCTCCAGGTAGTAGACAGACGCTCCATAGTACTGGTACCAGCAAAGTTTACTTTTCTTTAGCTCTGAATTTTGCCTCTCCTAGACACAAGTCAAACTCAGCAAAACAAACTCCAACACAGAGTTTAAATCTCTAAACTCCTTAACTTTCTCTAAACTCCTTAACCAAGATGCTCATGCCACAAATGGCAGAATCCTTTCTTTTTTCCAACCCTCTTTATATATGTTTATTTCTCTTTTCCTGCCTTCCAGGAACAGCTCCTGAGTTATCACATTACAAAGAAAAAACCTGTTTTACTTCTTCCTCCCCCTTGGATCTTTCTAAAAATAAATTCTAATCAAGGCCATTTTCACATTTTAGCATATCCTCCTTAAAATTTACAATCTTAAACAGGAAACAATGACACCCAGGGTGTAGATGCCCCCTATTACTCCCAATAGGGGGTTCGTCACAAGAGGGGTATCCCAAGTGGTTCGTCATAAGAGGGGTCAAGAAGTAGGTACCTGTTTGGGCATTGGGCAAGGAGTAGGGGTGCGGCTACTGGGTGATTCCTCATTGTGTCTCTTCCTGATTGGCTGGACCCAGTCAGACCTGGGTGTCTCCTAGGCTGCTGTTTTCCCATATTGCTTGACCTGGTTTCCAGAACCAGTTTTGGCCCATTGCTATTGTGTTGGTGTTCTGAATATTCCACTTTAAGTTGAGTTAGGGGGCGCCCTCTTGGCCCCACAGTTATTCTCTAATCAAACTCATGAACATATAAAGGATAAGGCACCTGGGCTTGGAAGCACTCTCCTGGTTCCAACCCATTCCTCAATCAAGCTGATAAATGCTCTTAAGGCTCCTTGGTTTGGGAGGGTGACCTCCTGGTTGTCACTGATTATTCCTATTTATGAGTGGGCTTGGGGCATCCTGTTCTGATATGGCTACCTGTACCCATTTCCTAACTCCCCCATTCACAGTTACTTTTGATTCAGGGATCCCCAGAGTATGAAAGGGAAAGAGATTAGTAGGAATCCTAAGCTACTTAAAAACAGTATGATAAAACCTTTCCTCAACCCAAGGCCCCAAGGATGGTAGGGAAGAGAGATAAATCACTTCCAGGAAGACATTTAGAAACAGCAGTGTC
This sequence comes from Uropsilus gracilis, assembly GCA_004024945.1. Classification (NCBI taxonomy): domain Eukaryota; kingdom Metazoa; phylum Chordata; class Mammalia; order Eulipotyphla; family Talpidae; genus Uropsilus; species Uropsilus gracilis. The sequence goes on from PVHY01002450.1 coordinate 104,705, forward strand.
TCTGGTCCAATACCACCAAGATACCTGAGAAGGCTCCAGTGGATCTTTTCCCCAGGGTTAAGCACCTCTGGGAAGTGATAAGTTGTAGTGACATCTCCAGTTGAGCATCACCAGAAAGGCTAGAATGGGGGTGAAGGGAGTAGGGTATGAGGAGGGAATGTAAAGCCTGGATTTGGAAATGGGATATAACAGATACTGTTAGTTCCATCCTATTTCAAATAGGACAAAACAGGTTCCCTCACCCCATCTCTCAAAGTCATTCTGAGTCAAATGCTCTAAACCAATAGGATTTACAGTGGAAATCTACTGAAATTGTAGTGGAAATCTAACAGGATACTGAGTTCTAGAGACTTTTTAGCTAATTTAAACATAACCACTGTGTACTCGGCAAACTTGTGCAAACTTCATTCTACTCTGTGACTCTCCATAAAAAGCAAAAGTGAGCTGAGCTAACACCATTACCACTAATATCCTTATGGGCCTAAGTGCCAGCTCTCAAGTGTATTTCTTGCAATCTCTAAAACTCTCAGCACAATCAAAAATGCACCTAATCAAAAGTAATCAGCACATTTTTTACTGAAATCTTTTTCTCTTGAAGAATTATGGAATGGGATTGCAATGATGTAAAATTTATATATAAATAAATTATTTAAAAAAGAATTATGGAATGATAGAACTTGAAAATCAACTTGGGTATCTGGAAGAAAAGTGGCAGCAACACCAGAGTAAACATCTTCCTCTCTTTATATAGAAAAGGAGTGTCCTCAAATGAAGGGGGTAATCATTGCCAGTGTTAAGAGAGAGTCCGAAGATGGTAAGCTCATTTTCCTTTGTGCTCCTAGCACCAGTTACAACACCTGCTTCTCTCAACTCCTATATCTTATTGAGCTTTCCTCCTTCATAGAGTGTTTTCCTCTCCAACCCACATTCTCTTGATCTCCGCCCTACTTTATCCAAAATTTATTTTTGGTCCCTCTCTGCATAGATCCTTCCTACACATGAAAGCATGTATACTGAAAGGTCTCTCTACATCCAAAGTTTTAGGATTGAACCTCCTGTCAGCCTTAGGGAGCACATTAAGGAGCGGACTTGGATCCAAGTTTAAGTGCCTCCACAAAGATCCTCCCTACTGCAGCCAAAACCTCTCTATTCTGGTCTTGTCCTGAGGCATGTGATGAAACTAAGAATCCAATGCAAGGGACTCTTTTTCATCAAGGATCTAGTGAAAAAGACACAAAAACTGAGTTGTCTTTCATAACCCATTCTCTTTAGCCAAGGGGAGATTTGTAAACATATGGTAAATGTTGTTGCTCCATTTGCAGCATCCCTGCGAAAAGGAAAATGGCAGACTTGAAGGATCTATATTTCCCAAAGGACTGGAAAACTGCTGTTTTTTAAATCTCATTCAATGTGTACTGAAGAGCTCCAGGAAGAGACTAACTGCCCTGTCCCATTCCCTGTCTGGCAAGGTCATGACTTTGCTCCCCTTGTATTCATGGGTATCATCTTCCACCGGGTCAAACTGAGGATGCCCTTTTCAAGCCACAATGTCCCTCAAGCAAATGGCATTGATGGAAACACTATTCTTAAATCAAGAAAGGGGACTTCAAGGAGATTGGAATGTAATTCATGGGGCATCCCACTAATGATGGAGCTGTCCAATGTGGCACCCTGTTTTTGTCTGTCTTCTCAACTCTGCTTACAGTCTTTATCATCCTCTATAGCCATCAACTTTATAGAAAAGGGTATATGGTGTTATTAAGGGTGTTTGTTTCTCATCATCTTTCCTCATAACCTTGCCTTCTAGAATTCTTACCCATTTGTCATTGTGACTCCTTTACTTCTAAGCCATTTTAATTTCTGAGAGCAGAGTGAAACACATGAATTTTCAGATATTCATTCATATTGGTATTTGTACTTATTGACCATGGACTTCCAAACTGATATCATTCCATTCACATGGTAGACATATCCAGATGGAGGAGGCCAATATAAAATAATAATAATAATAATAATACTTAATAATAATATGGTCATTATAAATGAAGGTAAGTAAGTATTCTGTCACGTAGAGGCTAGAGGAGGAATCACTTGCATGTGTCAAGTATGAAGAGTTTGGAGGAATAGGACAAGAGAAACTAGGGGGAAGAGGGATGGACTTGAGAAGATCACTGGGAAGGATAGGGAATGGGTTGAATTTTGAAGGACCAAAAATAACTTGTCAGGCAGGAAAGAACATCCCTATTAGAGTAAGCAACACATTGCAGGAAGTTGAAATATCTCTGCAGATGTTTAAGAAAGCACAAAAATGGTAGGGCAGCAGAAGACAATCTGCCCCAGAAAACCAGAGGATGTTCAAAGGACTGGGAAGAATTGGGTATACAGGTTTTTCTGGGTCTGATGAAATGAAGGCAAGGAGGGAAAGAGGGAAAGAGAAGTTTTTTACAGAAGAGAACTGTACTGACACACTTTGGTGCTGTTCATCTGAATCAGTGGTTCTCCAGGAATAGTCCAGAACTGGCAGCATTAGTATCATCTGGAACATTTCAAGAAGGCAAGTTTTCATAAGCCACAGGAGACTTGCTGAACTAGAAATCCTGATGTTGGCCTATATCAGCATGCACTCAAGTTTGAGGATCCCCAGTCAAGTAAGTCCATCCTCTCTTAACATTTGGATGAATAGATAATAATAATAATAATAATAATAAGAGTAGATAAATAATGCAAATGGACAAATTGATAGAACACAGACTAATTTCATTTCTTCAATTAAGAACTTAGTCATGGGATTTTTCTTTAAGCTCTTTAAGAATCAGAGAAGAAGTTTTCATGCAGGAAAAATAAGTGAATAATGGGTGCAATTTAGATAGACAAATAAGGTAGGGAGTATGTCATGGTAAATCCACAGACCAGTAGGTAAATAAATACTCAACAAACAAATCAACCCTTTTAATATAAAAACTCTATGGAGCCCCTATCATGAGCAATTTTCTCTCAGGTACAAGAGAAGCAGAGAATAAAGCCTACCTTCAAGGAAAACAACCAGCGAACAATTACTCAGACTGCTGTGATTCTTGTTATAACTTATCCAGATACAATAAAAATGTTCTGGTTGTTGCCTTATTTTATTCCCTCTTTGGAATAAAATAGCATGGACTGAGGTATCTTTGGGTGCCCATCCTTTTTTACCTGGGGGTGGGAAGGTTGGGGATCAAGACTTGGCTAAAGTGAGGGTCTTTGCTCCTGTGGATTGTTGGTTAGAGCAGCAACTGCAAAGAAATTCATTTTTTTGGAGATGAAAACCTATTTCCTGCAGGGATTAATCAGGATAAAAGCAATCTAACTCCCATAAAACACATGTGATCAATTCTCCCCTCTGTGTTCTCTGATCAGGGGAAGATGAATTGTCACAGTCCTTCTCCATCACCTCTTCTGGGAACCATGCTAGGCCATCATCTTAGTCATTGGGAACACTTACTGTCTTAAAGTCCGGATTTGCCATGCAGTACCCAGATGATCTTGGTGAGAGCAGGAATGGAGACCAGTGGAGGAAAATACTGCACGGTTGAAATTATTCCTTGGCCATAACTGGGGGAATACAAGAGTAGTACTAAAGGAAGTCGTGCCTATATTCCCATAGATTTCCCACATTCTCCTGCTTTGGTGTTTTGCTTTGTTTTCAAAGAAGTTGTCCACAACGATTAACCTTATACTGTAAACCTTTTCTTTTTTTTCTTGGACAAATCTAATACAAGTTATACAGCACTATGTCTAAGACATTGTCCAGTGCTATGGGGGATATAAAGTTTAAGTAAATAAGACATGACCTTGCTTTGAAGATTGCCATGCAATACATGAAGAGACTTGTAAATATGCTAACCATAAACTGAGGCCAGATAGAAGTAGAAAAGAACATACCAAGGCAAAGACAAACAAATACCTGTGACCATGAAAATTTAAGGTGGACAAGTTGGCATTTGAGCTGATTTTGAAATGTAGAGAAGAGATTGAAAGGAAAAATGTAGTATAGAGGAGGAGACAAAGTCATTCCTTTGTAAGGGAGTGACATAAAAAAATTCCAAATTCCTGAAAATCTATATAGTATGTTTAGGAAAGTGAGCAGTGTGACAAGAGAGCATAGTGGATGAAAGGATGAAGAGAGAAGCGAGGCATAAATGGCATTTCAACTCAAATTTTGGATGAATTGAATGCCACTGGTTTTTGGCTAAACTGGAAGCAATATTTATACTATCCTCTTAAATTATGCTTCTGAGAATGTAATTACTTGTTGTATTTTTTTAGCACTGAAATCAAGAGCCTGGGCTCTAAAGGCAGTATTCTTTGGTTTTATAAAATTCCATATAGTCCGTGTATCCCATTACAGCTCAAACATTCCATTTACCTCTGTAGTTACAGCTCTCTGTTCCCCTGCCTAAAGAACTGAGGGTGGAGTAAAAACTTAGGGGTAGGGACTTCCGTTTATCATTTTGTTTTTTCTTTTGCTATAGGAAGAGTATTCTTTTTTGCTTGCTAATTCACTTCGGGGAAATGAATTGGTCCCCAGCTGTTGCCAAACAAGATTGCAATTCCTAGAAATGTAACTATTATAACAAAACTCCATCAAATGAAGTTTGTGCAGTATCTGGCCTTCTTCCTCATTTCTGTGAGTTGAGTCTCCAGTCTCCAGATTCACAGCCTCCATGTGACACTGCATCCACGTGTGTGTGGTCTGGTTGCTAAGCCACAGAGAGAGCACTACCTGATGCTTTTCAAAAGATCAATTATTGTTTATCCACTCTTGTGTCTGTGCCCTTCCAAAATATAATACAAACAAACCCTTCTCTACCAGGATCTGTATAAGAGTCAATTTGTCCCTGCTGACAAACTGCAGGGAAGCTATAAACAGATTTATATGGCAGATCAAGGGATCATTTGAACTTAGTAGAGATTTGCCACTGTGTGTAGAGTTGTTTATAAAGATTTGAGGGGACACCCATGATATCAGGTGGGTGAAATCAAATATAAATGGAGGAGGAAATCTTAACACAAGCAAATACAAGATGCCGTCCTGTTTTTAAAATTATTGTTTGGTGGTAGCAACACATTTCAAATGTCAAAAACTATAATAACCAGATTTGAAAATGCTAAGAGTTGATATGAAAGGTTTCAGACATGAGGAACAATGTAGAATAAAGAATCTAGCTCAAACAGTTGCAGTTTCTGGAAAGCTTCTAAAACTGTGGCTCTCAAATTTAGCTGAGCATTGGACATCTGGAAGTTCTCAGGAAGCCCAATGCCCAGTTGTGACTGGGAGGGGCAAGGTTAAATAGGGAATGCCACTTTTGGAAAACTCTTGGCAATATCTGTTGAACCTATTCACATACATCCTCTATGGTTTAGTTGTCCCATTCCTAGGAATGCATTCAGTAGATACACATGCATTTGTTTACCAAAAGAAATGCCCAGGAATGTTTGTAGAAACAGTTTCAAAGGAGATCAAAACTGAAAATGAACCAAATGTGCATTGCCATAATACATAATACATAATACATAAACAGCAATGAGGATGAACTAAAATGGCCTACATGGGGATGGCTGACTATTCCATGTGTAAGACTCTGTGAAGTCAGACACCCTGTGCCAGGAGAAGGTGATCCTTAGACTATGTGGTAACTGGAAAGAGGAACAAAAGGACATTCTAGGGGAGCAAGTGATGCCATTTCTTGGTTTGGAGGCTGATTACACAGTTGTGTTCATTTTGTGAAAATTCATTGAGCTACGCACTTAGGATTTATTCACTTTTAATGGAAACTATACCAAAACAAATAATTGAAAAATAGCATGGTATTTGAAAGAGAATACACACAAATCAATGACATGAAAAGATGAGCCCTTATGCACTTTTTTGTGTGTAGCTATGGGTAGCAAACATACATTGACTACCTATATTTTGCTGTCTATACTGGGTGGACCAAAAAGAAATAATGTTCTACTATCAATAAATACACTTACAACTTGATCTTAGTTTCTAATTCTATCCTCTAATAAAAGGGACTAGGACCCTTTAGAGAAATGACTGACTCTAGGACAGGCAAAAGAAGTACATGAGATGGATCTAGAGCATTGGGCAGTACCAGAAAGCAGGGAAGTATTAAAAAAAAAAGAAAGAAAGACCTCCCATTCTGGGAAAAAATGACACAGGAATAAGTTGCAAAACTCCCAATACCCACAGCCGGGCTGATTTATAAAAGAAGCCATAGAGGTGTTTTAAGTTCAAAGCATCTCCATGGGATATTTCACATGGAATATTTTTATATTAAAAAGTTTCTTACTCCACATTTTATATGGAAATTATGTAGGAGGAGTGCATGAGCTTATTTAAGAAGTTAATGCAATAGTGCAAGCGAAGAGATAATTTTTTAAAAAAGTGAGTTGGTGGTAGTTAAGAAGAGAGTCTAGATAGAACACTTATATTGTAGAGAAATTGAGCAGAATTTGGTACTTTTGAATGGAGATGTGATGAACTGTGAGAAAACATTAGAAGGAAATCAAGTTAGGAGAGATCAATAAGTGTAGTTTTCATATAATGACTAATAATTGCTTGAGGGATTGGTTTCATTTTAATCAAGAATGTCATTTATTTTTAAGTATGAAAAACAAGAGTGACTGCTAACACACTAGTAGCTTGAAAACAATTCAAGCTTATTTTTTCATTACCTTGTAAAACTCATTCTAGACAATGACTTTTTAATTTGAAAATGGTTAATATGAAGGAGCCTAGACTAATTTAACAATTTATTGAATATGCATAATACACTAGAGTCTTGTGTTATTTGACTGTTTCAACAAAATGATCCCATTCAAGGCTATTTATTAAAGATGGTATCATATCATGATTGGAAATAGCTTCTAGCTTCGTGAAGTTCAAGGTCAGTGGACTGCAGTGTGATTATCACCAAATCTTTACAATGAATTGTTCTCAGCTGTTTCCATGACAGCCATTGAAACATTTAAAGAGAATGCTTTAAGGTAGGCAAGTGTCATAGAGTATTGTTAAAATGGTTTTAGTAAGACGGAAATAAGAAGCACTAAAAACAAAGCAATACAGTTTTACTCTGTTTTCTGATCATCTCTGATTGCATGCAGTATCCATGTGTTTTCCTGGGTAAATAAATTATTCACAAGCTACATTATTTCTATTTTCCTTGTTTATGGGCTTTAAAAGTCCATTTATTTAGTCAATAGAAAAGGCATCATTCTTTCTAGTTTAAATCCTGCTAGCATGGCATGTACCAAAATATTTTCATAAATATTCAACTTAGAAAATTTTATGTAAATTCTTCCATTTCCATTTTTAGTAAATGAACATCCAAGCAGGCTCCCACACATAAAAATCAAAATAGGTAGATTTCAATGCAGAGAGGGTGGGAGAACTGCTTGGGAGTTGAGTGACAGGCAACTAGTTCTTAATGTTCTACTTTAGGGAGGTTGGAAGTCATAACACGAACAGCAGATAGACCCATTTATCTAAAGAGTATATTCCTACATGTAACTTTCAAAGTGTATTGTGCTGAGATTTTTAAAAATTCATAGTCTTTGAAATAGAACAGAACTGTAAGGTGAAGAACTGTCTTTGGATAAAGAAGCTGCCACTCTTCTTCTTGTCCTAAGTGTCTGTGGCAGTCATGGTGGAGGACCTCTCAGTTCAGTTCAAAAGAGAACCTGCCAAATGGAGGGCAGCCAGCTGATGATCTCCAGCTGCAAAACCTTTGCTGCACTGGGGCCAAGGACACACGCTTCTGCAACAGCACTAGCCGGTGACTGGAATTGATGGAGGTGTTAGATCCTTGTCATTTCTGGGGTCTTTGTGCAAATCTTTCACTGGGTGATTTGCTCCAGAGTGCAATGCAAGGCTGGCTGACTTCTCAGAGCTGCATGGCAGTTTGAGACTCTAGCACCCAATCATCTTTCCTATCTTCTATTTTCACAGGTATCGAACCTACATTGTTATTTAATGACTCTTTTGCTTGCTTCTCCTCCACCCCCACCTCCCGTTTTTTGACAGGTACTGCCCCATCTTCCAAGAAATTGTTTTTTTACCTCTTTTTCAGAAACTGTTTTTCTGAACTGGAGCAATCTAAACTTCTCTTGGTGTTCAAATTTCATCTTTTATTGCTCACTGCTCAAGACCTGCCTTAACCTACAATCAGTTGAGTTTGATTCATCTTAAAGATGTAGGAGTGGCAACTATAAAGCAGGTACAGTGCTAGGCATGACAGATGTAGCAAAATGAGTAGGACATTATATTCACAATTAAGATGTTGGGGGTGGAGAAAAGAGATGAATAAAGGGGTGAAGCACTGGGGATGATAAATACACATCATTAGGCCATTGTCAAAATATATAGAATATTGAACATAAAGCATGCCCTTAATATAAACTTTGGAATACACTTTCAATAATATGGTTGATTAGTGATAAATATTACAAATGCTAGACTATAATCTAATGTAAGATATTTATAATGGGAGAGAATATACAGAGTTGGAGGGAGAAGGAGGTGTGTATATGGACCTTTATGTACTATCTTTCCTCAAATTCAGATTCTGTATGTCCAAAACTGTACTGAAACAATAGACTATTCATTACTTTAAAAAGAGCCCGCTGGCTTTTTTCTTCCAACTTGATTGCAGAATTAACAATTTTTTTCTCATCTGCTACCATTCCTCTTGCCCTGAACTTTTGCTCTAAAGCTGGTTCATTCATTCTTTAAAGGCTGCTTAACCATCTGTTTTTCTCCTTTGTCTTTTAACAAGTTATGCTGCAAGGTTTTTAGCTTCCTTCCCCAAATATTTATCAGAGTATTTTTTAAATCAAAGCTGTCGCCTCCATAAGAAATAGATTGGTAGCAGATGAGAAAAAATTGTTCACCATGTTGCATTTTTATGTTAATGTCTTCTCTGACAAGCTGATAAAGTATGACTGTGTCTTTTTTTAGAATCAAATACTAATTTTGTCATCCACTGAGCAAAATGAGCAGATGTGGTGACTAGAGACCGTTTAGCTATTTGAAGATTTGTTATAAGTTAAAATTTTTCTTCCTCATTTTCCCCCCTCTTTGGTCACTTTCCTTTGTGCTTATTCACACAGAGATGCACACACATACAGCACACACACAGATCCACATGCAAACATAATAATTCTCACAATAATTCTTAAAACTTAACATGTTTACTTATCCTCAAATAACAATAGGTGGTGTGTGTGGAGGAGGACAGGTCTTCTGGTCCCCCTCTCTGTGGAGGATGTGTTTTCCCAGTTTCATTTTATTTGTATCCTCACTCCCAATCTTTCAAACCATCATTTTGGGTTAGATCATGCTTTTAGTATTTCCCAGGTCTTGAATCCCCAAATCTTTATAGCATCTTGACTTCTTGGATCCCTTCGGTTTTCCATTCTGTTGCTCTTGAACACCTGGATTCACTTTGATGTGAGCTGAATGTGTTGAATCTATGGTAAGAAAAACCTTGGCAAAGGGCATGGGTGATATTACATGTGCAGTTTTCTCACCCAACATACCAGAATATCACTCAATATTTTCACCTAGAGTCCATAGGGTTCCAGCATGCAGTTGTGGTAATGCCTAGAATGCTTGTAGCAATCAGCTCTTCACTGGCAATGTAAAGAAGGCAAAATAATGCAGCAGGGCCAACTCACACAATGGAGTGACAACAAAAGACATTTTAGTAATGTTTAACCACGGGCAACAACCCATAAATAACATACAGTGGAACTCTCATTTGAAATGTATTAATGAAAACCCTCAGCAGTTGTGAATAGAAAAAAGGTCTGTTTTGTTATGTTGGTGTATAGAACTCTCTACATCATTCCTTTCCATTGCCCACAGAATTCTGGGGTGTCTATTTTCTTTAATAAAATTATACATTGCAGATAACTATTTGTTTCTGTATCTTGAATTTAATTGGAGTTCTAAATTCAAATAAAATGATCCCCATTAACTCATTTTGTTGTTGTTGTGGATGAAATATTTAAAACCCTTCAGGTCCCTCCCTCCATTGATATGTTTGATACCTGAGTTAGTAGCTGGCCTCAGATCCCTTGGCCAATAAAAGTAAAAAGAGTTTGAGGAGAATGAAAGGAGTTTAATTTGCCAACAAGTTGATGAGGGCAGCAGACTGGTGTCTGAAAAAACCACCATCCTGTTCTTTGGTAGAGTGAAGGGCTTTTATCTAGCATTACAAGGGAAAGGAAGGGGATGGGGGGGAGTGCATCCATCCTTGCTACAGAAGCATCTGGTGATTCTGTTGGATGCCAGCTTGCTTTGACCATCATCTGATGTGATCTTTTTAGTGAAGCTCTTTCCCTTGGAATGTAAAACAAAACAAAACAGGGTTTATTAAGCTAGAGATTAAAAAAAGAAAATATGACAGCTTATCTGGTGAGACAGAGAGGCATATACTATGTTGCTGCATTGTGTCGAAGTCTCAACCTTTAACATGGTATTACTTGGAGTGATTAGGGTCAAATGATGTCATACGGGTGGTGCACTAGTGATGGTATTAGGGTCATCAGTTCATTATTCTCTTGGTATGACTTGTGTCTCCACATACTGTAAATAGACCAGAACCGTTCCCTCTTCCCCCTGCCTTTTGCCATGTTTTTTTTTTCCAATTTATTATGCTTTGAGAGGAATGATTATTGATCCAGATGGATTAGAGGTAGAAATGCTTCCTTAAGCTTTGTTTCCTGATATGTGGAAACCAAGTTGTATGTACCTGATCTCATGTTCAATGTTCCTCAATTTTTATTGAGCTCATCTCTTTGGTCCTGAGACACTAACAATTTGGTCCCTATTCCTGTTACCTTCATAGAGTAAGCCCCTGGTGACCCAGGGTGGAAATGCTGTGTCTAGTCATGGTGGTGTCCATAGTGACACTGAACCCCTTGCTCTGGTACAGTTAACTTTTGGTTCTTTCCCTGTTGGGTCCCAGCATTTGTTTTCTATTCCCAGCCTGAAAACAGAACCATTGTGTCTTCACAAAATCTGGTTTGGCACATGAAGGGATCCCAGCAGACGACACCCATCCTAGAGCACAGGGAATAAATAAATGGGTTCTCTGGGTTTGAAGAGCACCTACCAATTTTCTGGCAGAGATTTTGGAAGTCTAATTTTCTGGAAAAAAAACTCTCCCACATTAGTTGATATATTATTTGTGAATTAATATCCTTACCTCAATTCACTGTAGTTGGTCACTGATGCCAGTTTGGAGAGGTACTGGGGTCAGACAGCAGGGTCCCCTCTGAGAAAAGTTTCATCAGAGCTCCCCTTTCAGTGGTACATGACAAGTTTTCCCAGGGAAGTTTCCTTCGAAGCTGAGATGTTTAGTTATGTCCAAAAGGGAAGGGAAGGGAAGGAGGCTTGCACAGATTCAAGCAAGTAGAAAGAACTGCCCCTGCAAGGGACAGGTTGGTTAAAAGTGGTGCCTGCATAGTCACAGGTGGCAGTCTTGGAGAAGAGCTGCCTCTGCTGCTTTGCAAATGGGGCTTGAACCATGAAGAGAAACACCTGCATCGTCACAGGTGAGCAGGATATTAGCTGGCTGCCAAGTGCAGAAATTGCACTGATCTAAGATTCTTCTCTTTACGGGATTGTTAACTGCTCTTGAGTTAATTATTTCTAGGATTAGCACCTAAGAATTTTTTCCATGTTTGGTTTGATTAGATTTGGCAGAATGGGTGATATTTTTGACAATGGCCCCAGGCCTCCATATCCCCACCTCCATGATACACTTTGCTTTTCTGTAACCTGTTTGACAACTGTGTTAATCATTTCTATCCCCACCTTTCTGGTCTTGTGATGCTTCCTTTTACATTTTCAAGTCTTATCCTCCACCAGTTACAAAATAGTATTACTCTTATCCACATTCCTGTTTATGATGCCTTTTAAGACACCAAGTAAGTGAGCCAGAAACATGCAGGAAGTCCATATTGTCACTCTCTGGGACAGTCAACACCTGGCCAGGGGAACTGAGTAGCGCATTTATTGAGCTCCTAATAATTGCTGGTTTGTGCCAGTACTTTGTAGGTAGGTACTTTGTAGTGAACAAAAAATTAAAAGGTAATCTGTGTCTTCAGAGGGTAGGAGTGATAGGGGCTGGGGAGGAGAAGCTTAGGTAAGACTCTGTGCATGGAAATCCGCACACATATATTGTTTATGACCCATCTTCTCTGAGTTAATTTTCCAGCACAAGGACACATCTGGAGGAGTGCAGGGGGCCAGTGTTTTCTAAAGACCAGCCTAAGCACACTGTGACAAGCATGAGTGCAGATGTCTAGGAGAGTGATAAGAAAACTGGGAGTCTGGACATCAGAAACTCCCAGCAGTGAAGACTGGCTTACTGCTGAGTTGTCTTTGTTCAACTCACTATAAAAAGTCAGCTGGAAATGAAATACTGATACAGTTTCTTTAGGGTGTTAACCCCCTCCTACCCCATCTTCAGGATTGCCTGCTGTCTGACCAAAGCACATCTTAAATATTCAACTCCTGTTTCTCCCTTACTGGCATTTGGTTGAGATAGGTGGTCTGGACTCTAATCCTCTGGTTACAGAATTAAGGCTATAATGCGAATATGTGAAAATCTAGTGAGCTAATAATGCAACATGGCACTAGGGCACTGTAATAGTGCTAGGTGAGGTGGTACTTAAAAACAATTTTTAAAACTTTACTACTTACACATAAGCATATATTTTACACCATTGTATACCCTGAGGTTCTCCCACTACCATGTCACCTGTGATCCATCAACTTGTGCTTAAGAAAAGTCATTCACTAGTAAAAAGGGCTTTATTGGCAGAGATGGTATTCATAGTGGTAAGGTCAGAAGCCTCAGAATCAGATGATGGAAGTATGAGTCCATTATTATCCAATAACCCAAGATTCTCCAGCAAGTTACATCAAGTCTCTGAGTTCAGTTCCTTTGCCCTCAAAATGTAGCAAGTGATATGTATCATTCAATGTTATGAGATTTAAATGTGACAGTTAATGTAAAATAAACTCAATGGATGCAAATTAAATGTGAGAAGGGATACTGGAAATAAGTAAACAAAGTTTGGTGGGAACAAACTGATGGGGAAGAGCGGTAGTGGTAATCCCCAGGGAAAAGGGAGATTCCAGGTTCCCCGCCCCACCCAAGGAAGGTAGAGCTAGGCAGGGAGGAGAAAGGAAGGAAACCAAGAAAAGGAGGCGTGTTGATGGAGGCACACATGGAACAGAGAGACATGTGAAGAAGCTGTTCTTGCTGCTTGGCTTTGGACTTGCACTGAGGACTTGGGGAATATGGAAAGAGACACTGGAATGGGACAGAGACCAGTGTGAGAGAAATGTGGGGAGGTTGACAGTGGCTGTCTTGACCCTGACTAATACTTTGATTTTGTTCTTTTTGTCCCAGCCATGGCTGGCTCCTTCTGTGACTGCCATTCCTGTGTTTCTCCGCCAGAAGGTGTCTTAGACTTGTGATAAGATTTCAAGCCTTGGTGACCCTGATTTTGGCCAACGCTGTTTGGCCAGGCATGCATGTACATCTGGGGGATAGGTAACTTGGTTGCTTCATGGGGAAATTATTTGAATGATAATTTTCTTTTCTTTATTGCACACTAATTGTATTAAATTTCTTCTCTATTGAAGGTCTTACACAACAGAACATGTTTTGTCTTGATGTGGCAGAATCTATTTAAGAGCAGGCAGATCTGGTGTTCCTGGGGTGTCCCTCATTCTACACTGTAACAGATTTTCTTAACTCTGTGGGTGGTCATATTTGAGCCAGCATCACGAATCTCATTTTTTTGTATAAATTAGTGTTTTCTGAAGTATAGTCTATGGAATTCCATCTTCAAAATAAACTAAATATACTTGGTAAAACAGCAGGTTCGAGTCCCAACTTACTGAATCTGTATAAACAAATCTTGCAGGTGATTCTCATGCATGTTATCCACAAGCTGTCAAAATGAGTAACTTAAAATAGGCAACTTAACCAAATTCTACTTTATTGGAAGGTGGGTCAATAGATATTCATAACTTGAGTGAGTCTTAGGCCATCCCTGATTAGCTAGAAAGCTGTGCTCCCTCTTTTCAGCCTACACCATGCTGTCCTCAGTACTCATCAAGAACTTACCATTTTACATACTTCACATAAAACCATGACATCTAACTTTGACCTGCTTCCTTGTTCTCTTTGTTCATCTAGTTATCAAGTCTCACCCTGAGATCATCTTTGACTCTTCTTGAACTTCACGCTCTTTATAGGATCTCGCTGCTGAATGGACAAATTTAACCAATGTCCGTTCTCTTCAGTGACTGTACAATTCATTTTCTCTTCCTAATCTCTTCTGTCAAATTCCCCTTGTAGGTAATCAAGTTGATGTTTTCTTATTTTGAAGTCATAGCATTTCTTCACTTATATAGGGTAAAAGAGTTAGTCAGGTTTTTTTCCACCATAAGCATCTGTCATACTGTACCCTCCCCATGATCGTACAGGCCTGGGCCCAGTAGATGTGCTCATGTGTGAGTGGGTGCACCTGGACCTAGGAGGGAGGGGAATAAAAAGGTACCTGGGAGAAAATGCCAGGGGAGAATATGAAAAGCACAGGGAGAAGGGTGCAAGTAGAAGGTAAAGGAGTTAGAACTCGAGACAGAAACAACTGGCTGTTTCTTTGCTGCCTGTTTTGCCCCTGTTTATTATTAAAAATTCAGTGAAAATAATACCAAGGGTTCTGACCACTTTTAGCTCCTAGAACTGATGATGAACTGATCTAGACTGGGATGGTTGCAACTTACTAGAATATCATAGAAAAAAAACACACCTTCTACCTTGTGGCATAATACATCAGCAATATGATTTCCCCTTGCTTAAAACATGCCACTCTCATGCTGATTGGTCATACCTTATCAGCAAAATGACATTTTTTCTGCTCTACTTTATATATGACACTATCAACTGTTCTTCACGTCTCTCTCATTTCAGTCCCTACTGTTCGATGTTCAAACCCAGTTATTTCAAACCTAAACCCGCTGACCTAGGTCAGTCACACTACTTCCTGTTTCTATGTCTTTATATAAATGTTTATAAATACAAATCCTCTTCACCTTATCTATTCAACAGATTTCCTACTCATCCTTCAGTGATTAGTTCAAATGTTCCCATCACTTAAGTATTTCCTAATCATTTCCACTTGCTCTCCTCCTTCCGGAAATACTTTGTCCATGCATTCAATAAATATTTATCAAGCTTCCACAGGGCAAGCTTTATTCTAGACCCTCAGGATGCCTGGGTACGCAGAACAGTTGCAAACCTCTTTGTTTTAGATGGTGTATTCCTTGGGATGTGGAATAGGAGAGATGCAAACAATAATCAAAATAGATATGGAAAATAAAAAGTGAGCTGTAGAGTGGTTAAGTGCTATATAGGATAGCAAGGCAGCAGAGGGAAATGCAGGCAGCTATAGGGTACAGTTAGTTCAGTTTTAAAGAGGATGATCAGAAAAGGTTTCGGTGTGAAGTTGACTTTCAAGCCAAAATCTAATAGATAGGGAATAAGCCACACTGATATAGCTGGGAAAAGGTAATTCCAGGGAAGAACAAGAACAAATACCCTGAGGCAGAAGCAGACCCAACAGGTGCCAGAACAGTGAAATGGCTGGTGTATTTAAAGTGCAAGAACTACAGGAGGTGCTGTCATGGGGGACTTTATAGCCACTGAAAAATTTGGGTTCTACCCTTAAGTGATGCCCGAGGGCTTTGGAGAACATTGTGCAGAGGAATAACATAATCTTATCAAGCATAGATTAGGTTAAAGCTATTCATCTCTCCTTAGTTTTGTTTATAGATCTCTAACCTATTCAAAAACCAATGCCTAGAAACCTGTCCAATGCTTACAACACTATCTTTCCACCCAGGTCCAGCTAAACGGTCACTCTTAAGCCAGAAGAATTCAGGCATTGGCCTGGTTTGCAGGGATTTAGGGATGAAGGTAACAGAATAAAGGTTAAAAAGTGAGACCACCTTCTTTCAAGTCACAATGGAAATGAACAGAAGACTTAGCGAAGCAGCTTGGGGGAAGGTAAAGAGTGAAAGAAAAGGTACCTTGTTATCTGGGCAAGTTTTAACATTTAGCATTCAGAGGTACCTTATTATCTCGGCAAGTTTTAGCATTTTTTTCATATATTCTTGGGGATCCTTTCTCCACTTCCAGCCTCCTGCAACTGCAATCACTGCGTGGGAAGTGCATCTTCCAACAAACTGACTTGAATGGAGAACTTCAGCTGGGATGGTGTGCATTTTTAAAAGAAGATTGGTACAATCTGTAAATAATAAACTCTCCATTCTGGTTCTGATTTGAATTCTGCAAGATGTTATATTGGACTTTTGGACAAGTTGATCTTTCTTGATCTTGGTTTGTTAATGGCTAGAATCAAACATTTGGAGTCTGTGATCTTTAACCTTCCACACTGGAAAGTCTTTGTTTCCAAGATATTTCTTTGATCCTTCCAAGCATACTACCCTCTTGATTGAAAACCCTTGACAGTTCCAACTCAACAGAGGGCAACCTCATCTTGGACCCCCATCTCCATGACTGTTTCAGGCTCCTCTAAAAATAAAGAACCCTATTTATACCAAGCAGTGATTTCACAAGTTTATTCCACATCCAACTTCAGAGGTCTTAAAACAAAACAAAACAAAACAAAAAACAAGTAGCAACAGCAAATGCCCCAAGAACTAAATTGTTGTTTGTTTTAAACTGTTAATTGGAATGAAGTCCACAAAATTTATTCCTTATTTTTTTAGTATTATTAAATTATTTATATATATTTTCACATTCTGTAACCCCCAGGGTTCACCCACTACCTTCCCTCCCTGACCATTTCCTCCCTCTCCCGCCCCTCCCACCCCCAAGTTGTGACTTCAGTTTGGTTGTTACTTTGTTTTGACTTTTCCTCATGGATTTTTGTTTATTTTTCCTATGTACAGTTTAAGTCACTGTTAGTACAGCACAGTAAAATAGACCTTCCAGGTATTGGCTATTAAATACATCAAACCATCAAACATGCCCCCCCTTTCCTTTCCATTTCTCATGGAAATGTGTTTTTGATTCTTTTTGGTGATGTAAATGGAATTTTTTTTCTTTAGAAATAATTCCAAAAAGTCGCCTTGGATCTGAGATTATCCCTCAGAAATCAGGATAAGTAAGCATAAGCAGCCAAATGGGACTCTAATGGAAACAGAACTGTAATGGAAAATGTTTCGCAACCTTAAATATGGCATCTGCTAAATTAGCCTGAGATTCCATGTCACCTCCCTAAGGCTTCTACTTGAACTAAGACTCCCCCCTTCCCACTTGCTTCCTAGGGCAGCTTTATTTGCTGTGTTTCCTCTGCTGAGTCTCCCTTGCTCCTACTCTTTTCTCCATCCAAACTCACTTACCTAAATCTGTTGATTCCTGTTAAGTGAGTGGAAAGATTAGAGAAAAATGACAAGAATTTTCACATATATAGAAGTATCATCTATACACCTGCTGCTGAAGTATCACCTATATACTTAGAGCCCTTCAAAGAATATTTAGGTTTCTATAAGGTCAAGCACAAATCCAACTTTCCAGATGTCTTTTTAAATTTTCCTCCCAGAGTCTTGTAGGGTAAGTCAGGCTTTTTCCACCATTGGCCTATATAACAGCACCTGGGTTCTTGTGTCATCATCCATCCCCATGATTGTGTGGTCCAGTAGGTGTGTACATGTATAAGTGTGCACAGCTAGGCCTAAGAGAGCAGATAAAAGAAAGCACAAGTACAAGTATGAATAGGAGACAATGAGAGACTGTGTACTTGTGCGAGAGAGAGAGGAGAGAGAGAATGAGACAGAGACAGAGACACACACACACACACAGAGAGAGAGAGAGAGAGAGAGAGAGAGAGAGAGAGAGAGAGAGAGAGAGAGAGAGAATCCTGGGGAGCTGGGAGTCCTTGTTTGCCTCCCAGTCCCTACCCAGCCCTGGTCCTGCACTGGTCCTACCCTGCCTTGTGTGTCTGTATAACTGCCTGGTGTGTCTTAACTCTCAACTATACAGGATATTCTTCAACTGCAAACCTCTACTATCTTACATGTTTCTCATTTTCATTTCCAAGACCTGGAGTATCTTTCTCCACCTGTATAGAAATTATCTCAAATCTTTGTTTTTCTAAATATTTTCTACATGGCCACAAATCAATCATTCCTTGCTCTTCATTTCCAAGTTGCATCAGTCTACTTAGTAGACACCTCATTTCATCTTGCTTAGAATTGTATTTATCCATTTTGCCTGACTCAACAGTCAATAAATTCTACATAACAGGGGCAAGAGTATTTCATGAACATTTCCACATCTCATGTGGGAACTTAGCACAATATGTAGGTCTTAAAAGAAACTTAAGAGATATGTATTGAAATTTAGGGTTGTCCAACATTCTCCCTCATATTTGAAAAAATGAGAGGAAAGTAATAATGAACAAAGATTGGTATTTTAACAAAAAAAAGAAGATATCTACTTAATATCTAATTTGCACTTAGCCAAAGGAAATTTAGCAAATTTAATGCATTCATAAAGGGAAAACACCATTCACCATTTTAAAGCACCCCCCTGATCTTACAGTGGCTGGTTCTGCTGGAGCTGTGTGTTTTGGAAAGGTGTAAAGACCAAAGGTTACTCAAATGTCTCACTAAACACATTCCCCTCATTAGACTTGGGGTACCACCAGGCAGTTCCTCATGCAACTTTTTCCTGCTGTTCTCAAACAGGACACATGTTCAGCCTCTGGATTTCTTCTCCTCCCAAGGTTTTTTATTTGTTTTTGCAGTGAACAAGAACCAGTTTTTGACCCAATTTCTGGGGCAATCTCTGAGGCAACATGATGGGGTGGCAAAGGTTAGCGTCTGCCAACAGAGGACAAAGTAGAATTTTCTTTTCTTGGTCCACACCTTTACCCAGCCAATGATGTTAGAAAACAATTTTCTGCATGCAGAAAGGAATATATTTTAATATATGCCATGTGGAAAATACAGAAAAGTGAAAGGAATAAAATAAAAACATTCCATGTTAATGTTCAGGTATTTTTTTTTCACCATTCTTTTTCTTATACTTTCATCCTGCTTTTCCCTTGTTAATAATTTTCTACAATATGGCTGGGCACGGTGGCTCGTGCCTGTAAGCTTCAGCCTATGAAGTGGCCGGGGCTAGGGATCGCGGTTCGAGTCCCACCTGGGGCCTGTAGTGGGACCTACTTCCAAAAAAATAGCTGGGCGTGGTGGCACACGCCTATAATCCCAGCTACCTGGGAAGCTGAGGCTGAGGATTGCTTGAGTCTGTGGTACCCCGGGCAAGGAGAGCCTGCGGTTCCATGGGCAAAAATAGCGAGACCTAGTCTCAAAAAAAAAACAAAAACAAGCAAACAAAAAATAATAATAATAATTTTCTACACTATGATAATAATAGATGGAAATATTGTATCCCAAGAATATAGCATCATTTAATTCATATTACTCTGCATATTTTGGAGCAATTTTTCATCTTTACAAATAAAATCCAGAAGTTACTGAACAATTTTAAATGTTTTTCTTACTTTACCCATTTCACACCCCATAGAAGTTAAAAGGCTTTTACCTACTGTTTCAAAATTCTATAGAAATTACTTCCTTCTGCCAGGCCAGCTCTGGCTTTCTGCTTGCTCTTACACAAAGTAATTAAATTATCCCCCCCTCTTATCACCTCCTCCAACCCTGCCTTATCTCTGGCATGAAAGCAACAGGCTTTCCTGGGATAGACACACAGAAGTTATAAATCCTTTAACTCCATTCCGATGTCTATGGTACATGCAGTTTGGCTAGGGTGGGTCTGTTTTCAGGAGATGTAGTTAAGATTGGGAACAGCTTCAAATATAGTGAATTTCCAACTTGTGATTCTTTGAACACAACACTAGGGTGAGATGAATAGGTTGATCTGGTTTTGACTTACATTTAAGATGCTCTCTGACAAGAGAGATAGTTTGGTCAAAGGCTTCAGTAACATTTCTAAACTTTCCAAAGCATATCACCATTTTTTTTTCCAGCAACGTTAACATTAATGAAGATTTTGACCAGTAGAGTAATAGACCATCTTATAGCTAGTGGCAGTGGCACTAAGCTGAAATTTCTGTATTCACCTTCCAGACGCAACACTTTGAAATGATCCCTTACCCCCTGTGCTAGAAAATCTAGAAAAATCTAGATTTTCTTCAAAATTTTTATTGATGATATATGTATTACATCATTGTATACCCTGAAGTTCTTCCACTACCATATCACCCATGAATCATTATTTTGATCTCTCATGCTCATCCCTCCCCTGAAAAAATTCTAGATTTTCAATTTTCAGCCCTGAATGTCCACTACCTCACATGCACCCTCTATTCTAGAGCTGACCACACATATCAAAGTTTTCTGTGTGTCTAGCTTCTTCTTTAAACGAACTCTTTCAAGGTCAAGATTTGAGTCTTTCTCTCTTCTGTGACTTTAGCACAGAACACAGTGCCTGACCCAGAGCAGCTACTGAGTGAACATTGTTATTGGATGTGGAAAATTGTCTCATCAGTGAGTCAGGTGTTCACTTGATGTTTGGGTGTCCACTTGCTTGATTTTCTACCATTTTCTCTCACACCAACACTCCTTCCTTTGTTTGGAATATTCTTCTGCTTTCCTCCTGATGATCTATTTCTATTCCTTAAGAATTGGTTCAAAGTTCAGCTGAGTAGTACCAGCTCAACATCTTCCAGGAAGGATTAGCCTATTTCTTTCAGCTCCAAAAATGAATTGTTTTTATGACTATTTGAATGTCCCCATATTATACTGAATTTATCAATTTACTTGCTTTTCTCTTTTAGCAGATCGGTGACTTTCAAATTGCAGGCCACAACCCATGAGTGTTTTGAAATAGTTTGTGTTGAGGCATTTAACATGTAACAATACAAAACAGAACAACATTGAATCAAATCTAATAGTGTAGAATAGACTGGAGTTAAAATTAATAAAAAGCAAATATCAGAGCAAATCTCATATGGTAAAAGTGTTGTTTGATGAATGTTCATGAAAGGTGAAAGATTTATGTTATCTGAAGAGAAACCAGAGTATGTTTGATGAACTTCTGAATCCATTGCATGGACAGACACATTAGAGTTATATGGAGGATAATTAAAGGGGCTCTGATGTAAAATGTATTTCTTATATTCACTTGAGCTTAAAATACACTCCTTCTGATTCTGTTTTATTTATTTTTTTATTCCCAACACCTAGACTAGAACCTAACATTTAGCACATGTGGGTCATTCAAAACCTTTTTTAACAATGAATGAATTCACTCATGTAAATCCAATACAATGAATGAATAAATGTATGATTGAATGAAAAGAATATATATAAAACCAGCCTTTGAGTCAAACGGGAGTTTCTCTCTTAAGAGAAAAATATCAGCAGAAGACTTGAGCCTGTATTTGTCTAGATTTTAGTCAAATACCAGACAAAGATCTTCAGTAAACCCTCTGTCTCCAAACATGCAACTGATGGTATCAGCAATTCCAAATAACTGACCAATTTCATTTTTTAAAGTTCAGGCTTTAGTACTGACATTTGGAAAACTCATTAAATTGATATCTGCAAGTTCCCATCTCTGACACTAGAAGGCAGTTTCACTTAAGCAAGTTGGCTACCTAGAAATCCTGTCTTGGGCATTTGCTACTTACTAACTTCTTGAAGCCTCTTTTACTTCATCTCTAAAAAGATGGGCAACTCAAATGCTTACCTTAATAGTGTATCATTATAGTTGTTTTCTTTCTTTCTTTCTTTCTTTCTTTCTTTCTTTCTTTCTTTCTTTCTTTCTTTCTTTCTTTCTTTCTTTCTTTCTTTCTTTCTTTCTTTCTTTCTTTCTTTCTTTCCTTCCTTCCTTCCTTCCTTCCTTC
>PVHY01002451.1:0-126684 GCA_004024945.1 Uropsilus gracilis
GTTTTACGCATCTTTTCTATCTTAATTCACTTCCTGAGCTTTGTCACTATCTCTACTAAAATGTTAGGCAATTAAATAAGAAAACAGGTAAGGAAAAAAGTCTCCCCTGGGAATAACAATTTTTATTTGAGTTTTATGTTATAATTCATAAGAAATATTTGAACTTTGTGGAACCCCAGAAAAATTCTTTAGAGGTTTCTCTTTCTCTCTACTCTTTAAAACTTATTTAAGCTAGAAAATAGACACATATTTTTATGATTCAGAGTCACAAAATGCAACTATGCAGCTACTCTGTTAATTGCATTGACTAAATTATTTAACATGGATCATATTACCGACCTCAAACTCATGTAAAGAGGTATTTTGTTTTTCTGAGGTTTAGGACTCCTTGAAAAGTCTGAGATTCTGAGACTTCAATCCTAGTCCACCTGCTGAATAATCCTGAAGTGTTCATAATGAATGAATACATGGGCTAGTTTTCTTTATTGAATAAAATGTTTAATATTTAGTTTTATTTTATTAATTTTGAATAAAAAGTAGCTGTATATGTGTATTAGTATATATGTGTGTCCTGTTCTTCAACAGTACATTTTGAGTTGTAAAAATGTCTTTCAATGGGCATGTTTGAATTTTGCATGCTAATATAGGCTCTTCTTGGAGGCAGAGCAATTGTTAGGTTGGGATAAGAACTTTTGATGAGGAAACAGTATTTTATAAATAGAATTTACAGATTTTATCTAGAGGAATCTTTTACTTGGTATATTAAATCTTCGGTCTGTTGTCCTTTCCTCTGCCTCTTGTCTTTCTTCTCCTTTTCCCTCCCCTCCTTACCCTCTTCTTCCTTTTTCCATTCCTGTCCCCTGCTTATCCTCCTCAGCCTCCTCATTTCCAGCTTGTCCTTATTCTGTCCATTTCCTTTCTCATGATCTCCAAGTATTCAGTAAGGTTTATTTCATGTGCTGATTTAATCCATGCCAAGAGCACTCAAGAGAAGTCAGGGGGAGCACATTAAGGCCACATGGATAAAGCAAAGCAGTGACTTTAACGCTGCTGAGGTCACAGCAGCCATAATCAACAGCAACTTTCCCATACGGAGGATAAATTTGTGGGGTACAAAAGTCAATACTATAATACCTAGTCTGTTCTTCCCCTGTGAAGATTCTCTTTTCATTGAAAATGGAAGTTCCCATTTCAGTACTGAGCTAATAGCTGGGGTGTAAAGAAGAGTAAAATATGGTTCCCAAATTTAAAGAATTTGAAATTGAGAAAATATTCTTATTTTCTTAATTACTATTATATATTAATATCTACAACCTATGTTCATTTACAGGATGCAATTTTATAAGAATTATATGATTAGTATTGTCTTCATTTTACTAAGTAGGAAGTCACACGCCTATGTCTTAAGTGATTCCATGTGGGTCACAGAAGTAGAGAAGAACGGACTTTTTGGTTATTGTTCTGACTATGCATCAAATATTATGTCATGTAGTATTTTTGTTTTTATATTTTACTTAAAAATCAATATGATGACATATTTAAAAATAAAAAGTGTTCAGTAAACACAAATATACTATTAAATCAAAGATAATGTTAAATTTTTTCTCCAATTTTGTTTCAGCTTTCTCTTTCTCAAAAAGTCTCTTGTTCTGGAATCATATAACAATACAGAGAATATAAAATAATCCACATTAAAAGCACCATTCCAGTTCCTATCTCTCTCACACCTGCCCACACTAGGTTCACTCTTATTAGCTCATAGTTTTCTGTTTTCCATTTTTGCATCAATAAATAAAAGCTGATTACAACTTAATATCAGGTCAACACTAGTAACAAATATGAACATTATAATCTGGAAGTGAGGCAGATAGGGAAAACAGTCAGAATTATTACAAATTGCAATAAATTTCTGTATAAAACCATGCATTCAAAAGGGTCAGAAGTTCTCTAATGGAAAGGACAGCAGACTCATGGTATTTTTTTCTTTTCAATAGGTCATGTTGATTCCTCTACTTTGAAAAAATACATTAAATACTATATAATAACTATAGTTTAAAGCTCACACAGCCACCAAATGTTTTCCCTTAGGTTAAATTATAATATGTATATAAAATATATTAAAATTAACATATATATTGTATAGATCAACATATACTAATATAGACTATATCAATATATATAAATTCAAATACATGCATAACTATATATGATATTAAGTATGTCTTTTCTTATTCTTTCAGAATTTCTGCTGAGAAAAGCTTAGAACAAAAGATTATGTAACAGCACACATCATGTAGGAGAGCAGGTACGAGATTGTCTCTGCAGGTCATGTCCAGAAGCACAGAGCTTATGTTACTCCTACTCCATCACATGACTACAAAAACTAACTTTGGAGAAAACCATTTTAAGAGTGTTGTCTTTTGCTTTATATATCTCTTTTTGGAAAAAAAGGGGGGACATGAGAGATTCTTTGTCACATCAGCCCAAGTAGGAAAGGATACTTCTCAAGAACTACTTAGAGATCTTGAACTGGTGTCACACAGAATTAGAAGGCACAGAGTCCCTGACTCATATTTTCAGAATCAAGGGCAAGAGATTCTTCACAGCATATGTTCTAAGTGCCAATTTTCTGAGGGAGAAGATAGACCAGAGGGCAAATGTGGTCAAGCGGGAAGGCTTCATTCAGGAGTTATCTTAAAAAGTGTCTTACCTAAGAAGATTTCTGGGAGAGTCATATAACCTCAATAGGAAACTGACCCTCTCAGGCTGTGGGCTGAGTTCAAAGCTGTCATGCACCACAGCAACCACAGACTAGCAGTTGGAAATCCTCAGTCAGGGAACTTGGACCTCAATAGAACCCCACTGGAGAAGAGAAAGCAAATGTGCATTTCCAAAGCCAAGGGGAAGTGATACCAGAGCACAATTATACTAGTCACCAGTGACTTTGACTTTGCTCCCTACTCCCCTGTCCTTTGAAGTACAACTCTAGAAAGATCAGGTACAGGAGCTACTAAATAGGAAAGGATTGTAAGAGCAAGAAAGGAGATGGAACCATCATGTTCTTCCTAATTTGAGGTTTTCAAGCCTAAAGCAGATTAGTTTGGGGACTAAGAGAATGGAGACAGGAAGGTTAAGGTCAGGATGTACTCATTTTTCCATTGAGTTAATTATCATTTGATCATAATATTGTATAGGTTTGAGGCACACAGTTTCTCACTTAAGTAACTAAAAACTATCACTCTAAATCTACCACCAAATATGTCACCACCCACTTCCAACCTGTCAGTCTCTTCTACTTGTTTTTCAACCCCCATCCACCTGATAATCTTTGTTATTTTATTAGTCTATGGGTTTGTTTTTGGTTCACTTGTTCATTTACATTTTTTTCTTCATACATCACAGATGAGTAAAATCATCCAATATTTGCCTTTTCCTTCTGACTTATTTCACTTAGCATAATTCACTCAAGTTCCACACATGTGGTTGTAAATAGCAAAATTTCATTTTTTATGACTGACTAATATTCTATGGTATTCATACAAAACATCTTTTTATCCACTCATCTGCCATTGGGCACTTACGTTGTTTCTACAACTTGGTTATTGTAGTCTGCAACAAACATATAATGTGCATAAATCTATTGAAATGAGTGGTTTTGTGTTCTTTGGATAAATGTCAAAGTGTAGAATTGCTGTGTCATATATCTATTTTTTAATATTCTGAGGGAATTTTATATTATATTTATATTATTTTCTTTAATAATATTTATATTATTTTCTTTAGGGGATGAACCAGTCTACCTTCCTACTATCAATATATGAGTGTTTATTTCTCTTTGCACTCTCACATTTGTTGTCTCTGGAATTTTGTCATGGGCCATTCTCATAGGACTGAGGTAGTAGTATCTCATTGAGGTTTTGATTCACATTTTCACTTTATTGGTAGGTTTTTTTGCTCTGCAGAAATGTTTGAATTTCACATAGTCCCAGTAACTTATCTTTGGTTTTATCTTCCTTGTCATTGAAGATGAGTCCTGGAAGATATTCCTGAGGCTGTGTGTGGTGTGAAAGAGTGGCCAAGTTTATGTATTTATTTATCTATTATTTTTTATTTTTGGCAATTCATTTTTACCAATATCATTTCTTTGAAGATATTTTTTTTTCTTCATTGCTTACTCTTGGTTTCTTTGGTGTATAGAAATTATCCAGGTAAGAGTGAATTTATTTCTGGGCTGTCAAATCTATTCCTTTGGTCTGTGTTTATATTCATTCCAATATCCTCCACTTTTATTACTGTAGTCCTGCAGTATAGCTTGGTGTCTGGGAGAAACAGAGATTATCATTAACTACAGTCACTATGCTGCACATTACATTCCTGTGACTTCTTTTTTCTTTTTTTAATTCTTGAAGTGGTATTGCCTTTTAAGAATATATGCTGGAGGGGTGTTACATTAAGAAACAACGCATGTATGCACTACATCAAGTTCACTACTAAATATCTGATTCTACCATTTACTAAATAGTTGAATCTTTTGAACTATTTTGCCTATACCTCTTCCCCTTTTTAAAATTTTTTAAAATTTATGTGAAAATCCAGTTTTCCCAATATCATTTCTTTGAAGGTATTTTCCTTTCTTCATTGTTTACTCTTGGCTCTTTTGTTGTAGAGAAACTCCCTTAACTAATAATAGTGATTACCTTTCACTAGTGAGTCTCATAATCTAAAATTTTATTTCTGTTTTTGACTTAATTATTTTAATACTGGATTTTTGTCTCTGGAAATCATCTATCTGCTCTCTATGAACCTTGATTTTCTTTTTAGAATCCTTATATAAGTGAGATTATATATGTCTTTTTTTTACTTATTTCACTAAAATTAATGTCCTCAAGGTCTATTCTTGTTGCAAATGGTAGAAAAAGTAGGTTGATATTTATTGTCTTACATTTTATTTTTAAGCCATGACTTTGAGTTAGTATTTCTATGCCTGCCATAATTTTCAGTATCTCACCTAAATTCACATAGAAATCATACTGTAAAGCCAAAGATAACACTCAAATGTTGTATACATATTGTATACTTCTCATAGGAACAATTTTTCCTTGATGGGTTATTTTTGGCTTTTGTTTTAAGTATAATTTTCCTCCCTGTGTTTCAAAATATCACTTGTAATCTAAAGAGAATGACAATCGGGTTTAGAGGAACAAGCTGTTAAAGATGAGAATAAATCCCTTCTGGACTGAGCACACATATGCTCCTGAAAACAGTTCAGTTGACAGTCAGGCCTGGAGCTGGTACTCACTTAGGCCTGTTTTTGGTTGAATGTAATTCCTAACACTATGCTTTCTGATTACCTCTGGAGACATTGTCCCTGGAAATGGCTAAGAACTGTGACTTTATGACCCTTGGTTGCCTGGGTAAATTATCATTAACTTTGATGTCTAGTATACAATAGAATGCTAAGTCAGAAGAGATTGTGGAACCGAGGAGCTTTCCTAGAGTTTAGTCCATGTAACCTCTGAGAGATATGCCATGAGGTTCTCTAAATTGTTCAAGTTAGACTGCAAGTTGCATCCTTAAATCTCTTCAAAACAAAAACAAAAAATACCAAATAATAACACAGTGCTATAGCTTCCTTCTTTTTGATAAGGGAAGTCTTAGTCCCCCCCTCACATGCTGAGTTAAAATCAGATAAGAAAATACCATTTTCTCTTGTTTATACCATACCACACAGACACACACACTCTCTTCCCTCTACATCCTTTGCCTTCTGTCCTAATACCAAATTCCAGTCAGCTGACATTGTTTTCCTCATTTCTTCCTCCTCAAATTCCTAATCTGATGTTATACTGTCCCAAACAGATTCAGATAATAAAAGATTCCACCAGTCCAGATTCCCCAATTTGGGGGACAGTGAAACATAGTCACACCCAGACCACATCCATTTGAGAATATGTTCATCAGATGTGGACACTAAAGAATTATTGATACTCACATTTTCCACTGGGACAGAAAATATTTGAATGTTTTCAGATTGTTAATTTCACTATAAGAAAACCCCACTCAGTCCTTGGCCTCCTGGACTCAATTTGCTACATGTATTGTTTCCATCATTAAGGATAATATGATTGACCTGTTGCAAGGATTTGGATGGACTGACTGGCAGGTTTAGCCAAATTGCCTTCTTCTTTTATTGGCAAAGACACGATACATGGCTCAGAAAGCCAAAGAACAAATAAGACTTCAGAAATGTAGTTTTGTTATGTAAACCTTTGTAAGACTATCCCCAACATAAGAAAGCAAATATTAGTTTACCCAGAATGTTGCCATCCAGTGTCCAAATGATATATTACAATTTTAGGCAACCACACACACAAAAACAATGGATTACCATTTTACCACACATACATGTCCTCAAATAGGAAGCATTAGTTGATGAACCTACCTTTTCAGAAATAAAGAGCATTTATTAGTGTCCAATGGCACAGACTGACAACCACTTACAAAGTTCAGGGTTATGGATACATCAGAGATGTGTAAATCTCCTGAACATCATTTTTTTTTCCTTTCAAGTTTTGTATTAGAAGACATAGTATCTAAAATTACTCTAAAATAGAGCCTGCATATAAGAGGCATTTGGCAAATATTAATATCTTCAGATAAATATATTCAAATGATCGAGGAAAATACAAAAGGTGCTTTCATTTATTGTGTTTTATTTATTGATCATACATTTGGGTACAATTTTAGAAAACATTTTCAATGAAGCATCATATCAAGAAATACATTTTTAATTCCTGATTAACTTTAAGCTGCTTCCTGATGACATTGGACTAATACATGCAAATCAACATGATAAATCAAGCTTTTCTCTCTTGTCCACAGTGAATGCTGTATCATTTAAACTAAATTTAATATTGTTTAATGTTATGGTCAGTTTCCTAGTTCTCAGTTAAGAAGCTGCATTTGCAATTCATGTGCAATTCCTTCTTCCTCATGACCAATGGGTCTTTAAACTATGTTAATTCTATTTTCATTATATTCTTCCACATTTATTTCCTTCTTTGTAGACCTCTGTCACTGTCTTATGATTTTTTGCAGTTGCCTAAGTTTCCCCCTGCCTCTCACTTTTTGTGGTTCAATTTATCCATTAGACTGAGCAATCTAAACTTACTCCTACAGAAGCTCAGAAAACTCATCAAACCTCTTCTTTTTTTTTCTTCATCTTATGCAATCTAGTTTAAATAGAAAAACTTCCTTTCTGACATTTTTATTACCTAAATCCTATTGCTACTTTAGCCTTTTCTCTCTAATTTCCAAAAGATTATCAAGACAAAATGCTAATGTGGGCAGATAGTTGAATTTTGTGATCCTTTTATCCTTTAGTTCTCAACATACACATCATACTTCATTTTGTTTCAAATCTACTTACAGGTCCTCAAACAGGTCCTCTTCTTTCTCTAATTCTTTTTGTATGTATGCACATATGTGTTTATGTATGTGTACATGCATGTCCTGTGGTTGCCTGGTTATTTCTTAAGTATCATCTCATCAAGAAAGTACTCTAGATGTTTCTTCCTTAGAATATAAATAAACTTGTGAAATTTCTGTTATATTCTTTAATTAAAATCATTTAATTATCTAGAATACCTACCATCAGATTTTCAGTTCTCATAAATTCTTCAAAGTTCTAAGAGGCAGATGAATTTACCAAAAGTCAAATAACTGAAAACAAATCATTTCAATCCAATTAGACTTATTTTTATTAATCAAATATGATTTGGCTTAGAGATTAAGCTTCTTGAGGGCAAGAAACAATTAATAGCAAAATTAATCTGTGTGGAGATTCTCAATTTTTTGTCTAGTTCCTGGCAGAGGAGGTATACGATAAATGATCTCCCCCAAATAGTTTAATTACTACTCCTGTATGTACTGAATTTTTTTTCATTTCAACAACAGCAATTTTATTTCTTAGAATTACAAGTTTCCAGTAGTGCTGTTTCAGTAGAGTCAATACTCTGAAAGAATAATGAAGGTATTTTGCATGTCAGAAAGAGGAATCTCTTTTCTAGAAATGTTGAGCCAGTTACCTTATCCCTTTACTCTTTATATGACTCCCACTTCAACCCATGTAATTTGAATTTTCTTTGGCTAAAAAGTCCCAAAGCCCAGGAGGACATTCTGAGGACTTTCATGTGGTTATCATTTCTGGGAAAAACAATTCCTCTGTCATCCATATGTTTGGCACATTTGTCTCACTTTGTCTGCCTAGGGCTCTGGGATGACATTGTTTATAGAAAACAAAGTTGTCATTTTCAAAATATGGAAAAACAAGCAAATCAGAGAATGGAGAAACAAACTTTGGAATATCCTTAAAGCACCATATCAACCATAGTGAAATTGTTTAGCTATAAGAATGATCCTATTCTAAAGCTTATCTACAGTGTTTATTGCATTGTCCATTACAGAGACACCTAGGACATATTGGCATATCAAAAGATTTTTATTGTAACTGCCTTTTTTAAGACTATAATATGACTTTTATTATTTAGTACACTAATTCAATAAAATTAGTGATTAAGAATCTAAAGTGTTTCATTTAAAGAAGCTTAGATATGTGTTACTAGGTCTTCTTTAAACTGGTTGGGATGAAATGTCATAAAAGAGTGGGCTTTCTACACTTATTTATTCATTGGTGTAGTATTTCTTTTGCCCCAAAACAAAAAAAAATTGCACTTCATTTGTACATATTTAGTAAAATGACATGAACTCTTTGAAGATAAAAGCCAAGGTTCTTGTTTTGGAAAATCTCATAGATTTAATAAGTACAATGCAACATTTCTATGAAAAGAGAGAAGGAACTACAACAAAGTTAAGAGACATAAACATAAATGGTTAAAAAATTACAAAAGAGAAAAAGGATTAATTTTGAATTATCAGAATCAGAGAAGTTCACTTGGATTTCAAGATCAAAAGCCAACCATAATTTCAGAAAGTGGAGATAATGAGTGAGGACAATCTAGACATAAGATAGAT
Organism: Uropsilus gracilis; assembly: GCA_004024945.1. Lineage (NCBI taxonomy): Eukaryota > Metazoa > Chordata > Mammalia > Eulipotyphla > Talpidae > Uropsilus > Uropsilus gracilis. The sequence goes on from PVHY01002451.1 coordinate 9,034, forward strand.
GCAAAGTCACAGTGGTGGGAAAGTGAAGGACTGACAGGTAGTAATTAACAGACATTTCTTAAGTGTGTAATGGTGGTTAAAAAATAGTGAGAAATATCTGAAATAAAATTATAAAATCATTCATGTTAAAGTTGAGTTACTTGCTTATGCTTGGCAGGTAGATATTGCTTTGAGGAGTCTTGAATTGGAAGAAGAGTGTAGGGATGATCAGCTATGCTCTTAAATTGATTAACCTAGCAAACACATGTTAATTTTCCATTGCAACCATTTCATATTGCCACAAATTTAATGGCTTAAAACAATACAAATTTATTAACTTACAGATCTGTAAGTCAGGACTCATTGGACTGAAATCAGTCTTAGCAGGGCTGTTTCTATGCTCCTTCTGGATGGAGTAAAAGAGAAAGTTCCTCTGACTTTCTCATGCCCTTTTCTACTTCTACAGGACACTTGCAAGTTTTTTCTTATACTCTCTATTGTATGTTTTCAAAGTTAGAAACTTCACATCCTTTTGTTACCTTTAATTTATCCTTATTTTCTCTGATCACATGAAGAAAGCTTCCCTGATTTTGAGAATATATAATTAGGTTAATCCCAGCTTAATAGTGCATGATAATCACTCCCATCTCTAAGTACTAGATCTTTATCACATCTGCAAAATCTACTTTTGCCACTTAAGATGACATTCATAGTTACTGGGGGTAGGGTGTGGTCATCTCTGGAGGACATTATTCTGTTTTCCACTATGTAAAAGGATTGGCAGCTGGGGGGAGTATTCTCTACACAAAATGAGTAAGTAATTTTTGAACTGGCCTAGATAAGGGACAACATGGAATTGAGCTATGGTAGAATATTAAAAAAACAATTAGTACATCAGAGATTCAATAGCCACACTTTGAAACTAAGTAGAAGTTCCTGATTATTGAAGGATGGCATCAATAGGGTTAGAACTATCAGGAGGACAAAGTTGAGAATGAAAAAATTATGAATTACACTTTTAATTCACCCAGCTTAATTTGCCAGTGAAATATTCAGGGAGAAAAATTCACAGGTATTTGGAAAATATATATGAAACTTGGAAAACAAAATATTTTGGATCATCTATAAATAGATGAAAGATTATTCATATTCAGGGGCTAAAATACTTTCTTAATTGTGTGATATTTCAACCTACATAAAGCATCTTTACATAGTGCTCTTTGTAAAATAAAAACCAGATTGCATTTTTTCAAATAATTACAATTAATAAAGCAAAAATGGGTAGTCTTACTGAATTTTAATGTATAGTGTACTATTTTATGTTGTCAGCTTTCACACTGAAGTGCAAAAATATGATTTGGCATTTAATATTTCTACACTAAGTTTCATTATGTTTGGTAAATGTCTTTGGCAGCTTTTTAAGTGGTTACATTTATTTCAAAGAAATATCAAAATATCAAAAGTGATTAGCTAGGTCTAATATTAGGGTATTGAGATTTTCTTTCAAAAATGGTAACAGTTGAACTAGGATCATCTGCATTTAATTTGGAGTTTTAGCCATCTCTTTTCTGGCCCTTTGCCTGTGTTGTTCTGCCACTGTCTACTGATGTTCCACTAAAGTTAATAGAACAGCAGGATATGTTTTATATTGGGCAATAGGAAGAATTCTCCACTTTAGGGTGTTTTTGAATTATTCTGTAACCATAAAACAGACAATTAGTGGAAGACAATGTTTGAAAAAGGATTCACTATTTGAAGGTTATTTTAACCTTATAAACATTTTTCTTCCTTTTCACTATTTTAACACCATGTATTATTGCAGTAGCATATCAGTTTGTCTTAACAATAATTGAGGTTATTATCCCTGTTTTTTCCTGCAGGGAAATTGAGGTCTTGAAAATTAAATGGAAATTTACTTAAAATAAGTTAGTTAAGACATGAATAAGCTGGCACTAAATACAAATTTATTCAGCTCACAATCATTGCTCTTTGATATATTAGTCATCTCTCAATCATAGAAGTATATATTAAAATAATATCAATGTACATGTGTCTGCTTTGTTGTTTGCTATAATTGTTTCAAATTAGAGGTAAGACCCCTGAGACTGGGGGATCTGGCTATATCATTCACTGCTCCAGTTTCAGGATTTTAAAGATTGTCAAGACCCAGTGGGTGCTTTGGTAATTATTTGTTTACATTTTTGAAGTACTCCATAGTTTGTGGCAGTTTCAGATGTAGGTTTTCAGGTGCAATGAATTTTATGATGACACTCATCAAGGCATAATTAGAAGAGTATTACTTACTTGCTAACCCATATGAGTGTGAGATCCCTGGGTGATATTCTAGTGTTTGATATTCTGGTGTTTGATACTAGTCAAATAATTAACATGTGAGAATTGTACAGTGCAAGAAGGGTACAGAGTTGTTAAAGGTCTTATTCAAGTAAATTGGAGAGTGTAAAGATTCAGATGAAGCTGGGTCTTCTAAGGTTCACCATGCTTGAAAGATTTCTGGGATATGTTGGTATGTACAGTGTAGATAATGAAGGTGTTTTGTTCCTTCATACTTGGAATCAGATCCTGGTTGCACAGAAATATAATCATTAATAACAGTTGCGGGAAAAACTGACAAGAGCATGTTTAGGTGCAGAAACTTGAAATCAAAGCATTTTTATAACGATATTTCCAAGATCCTCTTGAAGAACTTTTGTTTGACCCCTCCTCTATATACATTTGACATTTTTAGTTGATAACTTTCTCAGTACTGTTTTGGGCTTCCACTGTCCCACTGTCTCATCATTATAATTGTTTTTACAATGATGGTTTGCAAAAAAAAAAAAAAAAAGCAACAAAAAAATGAACTCATTTAAAAATAATTGACAAAATTAACAACTAAAATTTGTTTTAAAAGTCCACTCATCTTTAAACTTTGAAATGTGCTTATGACTTGCAAAGTAAGAACATGGATTTCTTCATTATTATATGCCAGCTATGGAACAAACTGCCAAGAAAAAGCAGAAATTATTTTTCAGTTTTAAATATTACTTATTACATAATCATATTAGCAAACATGTACTTATTTGATTTCCTGAAAGAAGTAACCACAACATGTTACTAGTTGAATGTTCATATTTCTTAAGAAGGAAATTATTTCTGAGAACAGGGAAATCTTTCAAATATTAGTCCTTTTTCATTATGGGTTGTTTTAGAATTAGACTAAATATTATCTTCTTCACACACACAAAAAAAACCCCAATGACTGTGATCTTTAAAAATAGTTATTATTAAAGTAACTTTCAGTAACAACAATTAAGAGAAACAAAGGGAAAATAAGAAAGCTGGTAGTATCCATTGATTCACTTGCAAAGTGCAAGAATAGAGAAAAAGAAATCAAGGATCCAAATTGACCAGGCAGGGAAGTGGAAAGTAAAACAAAGATGGGGTCAGACTCATGTTACAATTCCCAGATGTCTATTCACAATTTGGTTGACTATTGAAGGCTGAAATCAACCAATGGAAGTATATCATTCAATTGTTTTATGTTTATTTGCTGGGCACCACTGACTGATAATTAAATTCCTTATTACAATGCCACTGACTTACAATTTGAAGTACTCAGGGGGCTAGTATTTATTAAGTGTTATCAGAGTAGGGGGCTTGATGTAGTTTTCCTAATTCTATAATCACCAAAATACTAACTCTAACAGAAGATGAAACTTCTACTAATGAAAATCTGGATTGAGAAACATAACATGCTATCCAAAACAAAATTTCAAACGGAAGGAAGATATAAGTGGTATTTCATGTGTCACTGTCAAGCAAAATACGACTTATACCAATGATTCTCAATTGCTGATAATTTTGTCAATCGCTCAATTTTGTCAATCACTCAATTTGCAGATATTTTTACCTTAATTTTAGAAGGACTAGAGCTAACAGCTGGGCATATTTCTGAATATTCTATACTTCACAGGCTATTTCTTCTACTGTAAAAAAAATTATCTATCCCAAAACATCAATTGTGTTGATACTGGGAAACTCTTGTCTATACTAGCTATAGAATTGTCATGCACCTCTCTACTTCCTGTTCTCCTCATCTTAAAAATATAACACCATCATTTGTCCAAATGAAGTATTTCTTGAAGCACTGTTCTTCAACCATCCCAATCTGGATAGGTTCACCATCAGTTCTAGCAGCTTAAAGAAGAATGCCAGAGTCCTTAGCAACATCTTCACAGGATCTTTAATAGTGAACGGGGGAAAAACTGTTGCCCAGTAGATAAACAGTCAAATTTAAGTTCCACTCCCCCTAGGTGACACTGCCTTTTCATTCACATTCATCCTAGGTCCATGTGTGATCACTTATGCGTGTATATGCCCATTGGACCCATTTGGGTACCACAGGTGCTGGTCATAGAAGCTAATGGTGGAAGATTTGTGAAAAACCCTAATTCATGTACCCTATAGGCACACAGGAAAACTATATTGAAAATGTACAGAATTCTTGGGAGTTCTACTAACTTTGCCTCTTACTACTCTTTGAAATATTTCTTAAGACTTTCAAATAGAACCTAGGACTCTGAAGAATATAACTTAAAATTAAAGGGGGAATAATGGGTAGTCAGTCAAACAAAGCATCAGGAAAATGACAAAACTTGTAAGCAGAGGGTAGATTTGAAGCATCTAGCAGGGAAAGAGAAGGGAGGGGTCAAAACAGGGGAGAAAAAAGAGCACACAGGACTGTGGTTATGGATCATGGTGCTCTGGTGGTGGGAGAACTATGGGTACTATACCTGAGGGGAGAAATCAAATATAGTACAAAAATGTACAATCACATAAGAAAATTAAATGATAATAATAAAAGAGAGAAAGAAAGCAAAAAAAAAGCACTGCTCTCTGACATAGGTACAGTAATTCAACCATTCCTAAAGAAACTATACAAGGAAGGGATCCCTGCAAGGAGATAATGTGCTCTCTCTCTCTCTCTCTCTCTCTCTCTCTCTCTCTCTCTCTCTCTCTCTCTCTCTCTCCCCCTCTCCCTCTCCCTCTCCCTCTCCTTCTCCTCCTTCTCCCTCTCCCTCTCCCTCTCCCTCCCTCTCTCTCTCTTCCTCTCCCTCCCCTCTCTCCCCCTTTCTTCCCCTTCCCCTCTTCCTCTCTCTCTCCTCCTCCTCCCTCCCTCCCGCCTCCTTACCCCCTCCCTCCCTCTCTCTTCCTCTTTCTCCCTCTATATTTGTTTTCTCATAGAAAGGAAATACAAAGAAAAATACTTTGAGTCAAAAGTAATTAAGCTCAACTTTTTGAGTTTAGAGAGTTCTGAAATTCGATCTCTCTATCTTTATCTCTGTTGCTATTATCTCCCAGGTACAGTACCCTTGGGGCCGAGATAGAAAGACGTTTGGTAAAAGTGCATGCCAGGAATAACAATTTTCGTCATTATATTTGGTGTCTGACACTATAAACATAGGGGAAAGTCCTACCTTTGTCAGAAGAGCTGCTCTGCCATTAATAATTTCTAATGACAGCTGCATGAATTTGCTTTGTTGAGGAATTGATGTGAGTAGGGAATTTAGGGATATCTAAGTTCAGAGTGAGTAAGGGCAATGAATACTTCATCATCACTGGTAGCAAGCATAAGGTTTTAAGTAGATATTTCACTATAGAATCAATTTTAGAATAAAAAGTAGTTACTATATGAGATATTTTTTAAATGCTTTTTTAACTCTTATTTAACTCTTATGTGCTCCTTAGTATTTTGAAAAGTAACAGTAATGATAATATTTAAAAAATCAATGTGTGAACTGCAAAGGAAATGTGACAAAATGAACTTTCCCTGAAATATCTCAAAGACTATTATGAGAAAAAAGACATGAAAGAATTTTGGTGGCAACCCAGCAATGTATAATGAAGAGACTCTGTAAATAAAGTGGAAAAGGGGTGTATTTTTCATGATAAATTTAGCACCTAGAAATAAGTGAAGTAAAAATAAATTACTTTTCAAAATTATTTTGGGAAAAATCATTTGAGAAAAATTATGCTAAATTTCTGCATATTTTAATCACAAATGGATAAATTGTAAATGAAGACCTAAGCATTGGAATAAGGTTTTATTTTATATTTCTTTTAAATTTCATTTCTTAGTATAGAAAATATTGTATGTTCCTGTTCTCATAGAAAAGAAGTACAATGAAAAATGCCTTTAGTCAAACACAATTAAGCTCAATTTTATAACAAGTAACAAATGAAGGTCTGACTCAGCCATTGCTAGTACCTAAAAATGGTTTAAATTGACTCAGAATGGATCTTTTTAGTTATAAAGAATGATGTAAAGAAAAGTCTACAGATGAAATATTTAACAAAAAACACTTATGGTATAAAAATCCAGAGACATGTGTGTAAAAAGTTTTGTGTTAATTATCCATTTGTCAAATATGGCTTACATCATATTGAACCACATCTCTCCTATCCTCCTATGCCTAACTTTATTTTTTTAAACATGAAACCATGTTGAATGTAATTCTTATTTAATCTATTGAGACTACCATATGATTTTTGGTCTTCATTCTATTAATGTTGTGTATAGCATTCATTTGTGTATGGTGTACCACCCTTGTACCCCAGCGATTGAATTATGTTTACTGGCATTCTGTTTCAGTTTCTTGCATCTGTTTTCATCAGGAATATCAACCTGTACTTTTCTTGCAGTATATCTTTGCCTGATTTAGTAGCAGATAGTGAAGGCATTTTAAAGTAAATTTGAATTTTCTTAACTTGCCATTTTTCTTTTTAAATCCATCAACCTTTCTATGACATTTGGAAATTTTGATCAATTTATATTAGTTATGATAGACAAGTCATTATTATTATTATCATTGCTTTCTGCTGGTGAGGTGATCTCCCCTTCCCCCCGCTCTCTCTCTCTTTCCCTCTCTCTTTGAATATGTTTTATAGTTGTAAGATTTATCTTTTGTGTTCCTAGTATAGAGTCTTGCTTTGTGGCAACCACAAGTCTTGCATCGAACATGTTATAGTTATAATAATGTTTTAAGCTGAAAATGGCTTAATATTGATCATGCACAAAAGCTACTCTTTCATTTCTGCCCTTACTTTTTCTTTAATATGTCACAATTATTTCTTGGTATACAATGTAACTTTTATGAAATTACTAGCATTATTTTTGATAGTTTTGTCATTTCTTCCTTTTTACTAAGTGATCTACACAACCACTATTATAATGCTACAATATTCTAAGTTTGACTACATACTTCAGTATCACCAGTAAATTTTCTATTCTTATATGTTTCCATTAGTGAAATAGTGGCCTTTCATTTCTGTTTAAAATTTTCACTTAGCATTTCTTGTAAAACATGTATAGTAGAGATAAACTCCTTCAGCATTTGTCTGAGAAAATTTTTATCTTTCCCTTATTATTGAACAGCAGGTTTCACAAATAATTTCTTGTTTGGCAGTTTTCATTTTTTTCTTTCAACACTCTAAATATATATTAGAACTCTCCTATTTATCAAGGTTTCTGCTGATAAATATGCTGATAGACTTATGAGGGCAGATTCTTTCTAATTATACCCTCTGCAATTTAAAATTCCTTCCTCTTTGATTCATAGTTTTATTATAATGTATTTTGGGGTATGTTTTTTTGTTTAAATTTGCATGGGTCAATGAGCTTTATGTGCGTGGAAGTCCTTAAATCTCCTCACACTGGAAAATTTTCAGTCATATTTCCTTAATTAGGTTTTCTATATCTTTCTGTCATTCTCTTTCAGGGACTCCCGTAATCTAGTATTGTATCCCATAATTCATGGGAGTTTTCTTTTTTCTTTTTTTTTTTTCAGCTCTGCCAGCTGAAATAACCTACCTATGAATGTACAGATCTTTTCTCAGATGAAAATTTTAAAACCTTGGAGTGGGGAAGTCTTCCTGTCATGAAACACAAAAATTACTTATAAAAGAACGATTGAGTTTTACTAGTTAAACATTAAACCCTTTCATATAACAATAGTTGCATAGAAAATAAAAAAATAAACCCACTGAGAAAAGTTTGCTTCACACATTTCAGAAAAATATAATTTATTCAGTATATACAAAACTTTCCCAACACTCTTTCCCAAGTCAATTATGAAGCAGAGAACATCAAAATAAGACCCAAATAAATAAAGGTATTAAGGAATTCAATACACATTGCAAAATATGTTCACACTCATTTATAATTAAAGAAATATAATTTAAAGCTACAGTGGTATATGTTTACCTACTAGAAAGGCAAGTGATAAAACTATTACTAAGATCCATTATCAATGATGGAGAAGATGTAGTTTCAAATATACTATTGGATTATGAATTGGTGCAACATTTTGGGATAGCAGTTTGAATGCATGCTGAATCCTAACTACTATATCACCAGGGATTGGTATAGTAATTTGATTAGGAGATATGAAGAAAAAAAATAGAAATAATTTGACAGGAGAATACAACCAATTCAAAAGTAAAATGACCGTTTCCTTATATCAAATATTTTAAAATTAAAATTAAGAAAAAAAGTATAACATTAAAAATTACCAATCAGATAATTGCTATTCCAAAAAAAATGTAGATAGACTATGTCATCAAAATATTATGTATAAACTTATAAAAATATATTAGGAAATGCCAATCAAATAGAGAAAATGTAACATTCAAATTTAGTACTCAAACCAGAAAACAAGAATTTCTCTCATAAAAATTATCAAAAATTTTCTTCTGGAAAACATTGTCAAGTGGTTTTACCACTGGAAGTATGTCAAACTTAAAAATAGACAATCCAGATTTTATATAAGGCTTTCTGGAATATGAAAAAAGTCAGCCTCAGTTTGAATTTTAAAAATCTGTTAAAGATAATATTTTAAAATTATAGACTTTAAGAGGATGAAAGGAAAAGAAACAGATTGGGAAAAATATTTGCGAAATAATTATCTGATGAAATACTTGTGTCCAAAATACACAAAAAACTCCTAAGTCTCAACAATTAGAAAAATGTCCAATTAAAAAAATGGGTGGAAGAATTGAAAAGCTATTTTACTGAAAATTATAGGCAGGTGGAAAACAAGCATATGAAAAGATTCTCAACATCATGTATCTTTAGAAAATAGAAAATTAAAACAGAAAAGAGATACCAATATATACCTACCAGAATGGCTAAAATCCAAAATACTGACAACCAGCAAAAGCTGGCAAGAAGTAGAACAATAGGAAATCTCATGCATTGCTCATGTATAATCACTTTGGGAGATAATTTGGCAGTTTGGGAGATAGTTTGGCAGCTCCTGAAAAACCAAACATAGTCTTACAATATGATCCAGCAATCATGTGCCTAGATATTACCCAAGTGAATTGAAAGCCTACATCCACACAAAAGCCTGCACATGGATATTTATAGCAGCTTAATTCATATCTGTCAAAACTTGGACACAGTCAAGATGTGAACTAATAAACTGTTGAACATCATATAATGGAATATTATTTGGTGATAAAAATGAGATGAGCTCTCACATCATAAAAGGATGTAGTGGAAACTGAAATAAATGTACTGCTCAGTAAAACAAGGCAATCTAAAAATGCTGCATACCATAAAATTCCAACTATATGACATTCTGGAAAAGACAAAAGTATGGAGACAAAAAAAAAAATCAGTGGTTGCCAAAGATAATAGTTGTAATAGGAAGAGAGATTAGTAAGCATAAAGCATTTTAGGACAGTGAAATATTTGGTTTGATGCTGTCATGGTGGATAAAGAATTATGTATTTGTCAAAAGTCATAGAACTAAACAATAACAAAAAGTGATCCTTAGTTTCTCAATATCGGTACATCAATTGTAATAAACATAGTGTACTGATGCCAAGATATTAATAACAGAGGAAAGTATGTGAGGGGAATAGTGGTATATGGAGACTATCTGTGCTTTCTACTCAATTTTTGTATAAATGTAAAAGTATTCTAAAACATTGTATATTAATTTCAATACATACATTTCAATGTCCAGTGTCTACAACAAAGTTTTGTTTTGGCAAAAAGAAAAAAAAAATCTCTATACTTTTAAAGCAACCTTATATATAGAATTAAAAAAAAAAACACTCAAATAATTCACTGAGCAAATCCATATGGATAGTTTACTGAAGAATATTTTGAGAAGCAATTTTACAGAGATTTACCTCAAAATTTAAATACTGACCTTAATAATTGTTTTGACTGAGGTAAAACTGCTTGGGAAGAAAATATTGACTTCCTGGTTAAATCTAAAGAAGTTAGAAATAGAAGTATACTTCCTACATAATTAAAATTAAAGTATAATAATTGTTTTTAACAAAGTGTGTTTCATAATACTAGTTTTAAGATACTTCATAGCAGATATTTTTGGAGTGTCTTCCCAACATATGAAAATTCTTTTCTGTCTAGAAGCAGTCATTGAAACACAAAGGAGAACCTCTGATGTTAGGTCTGCCATCTGGTCTGACCTAGGCCACTGCTGGCAATTCAGGGGATGGATACCTACCCCTTGTGTGGTTTATCAGGTTTCTTCTCCTGGAAATTTGAATTATGGTATTGAGACACAGAATATAAAGCAGCTTTGTTATTGGCAGTATTTGAGAGTTTTCCAGAATTCCTCTGTGTTCTCTCTTTGTAGAGTCTTGGTTAAGACCCCTTCCTTATTCTATGGTTAAGAACTATGGTTAAGTATTGTTAAGAACTCTTTCTAAATTCTAGTATGTTTCCCTGTCTGTTTAAATGCATGTTTCTCTTTTATGGCTTGCAAAATATCTCAAATGACTAATTACTGCTTCTTAGTGAAAATAAAGTAGGGTTGATCAACAGGCAATTTGTATGGGAATTTAGGCTAAGCAAATTTTAGAGATCTGTTTACTTTGGCAGTTCTCCATGTTAATAATATGTAGTGTTGTAAGTCTTTAGGAGAAATTGGTAGTGTGCAATTTTACAACCTTATTTGATCCCAGAATTTTTAAAAGATATTCCTAAAAGATTAGTGTGATACAGAAGACAATTCGGAAAACTCTGTTTATTCCCAGTATATCATTATCTTCTTCATTTTATATGATTCTGGAAAGTCTTAGTCAATGACACAATTTAATAAAGGAAAAAAGTTAAAATTTTCATTATTTTATATATGCGTATATATAGTCTTAGAAATTGAAATCCTTTAGGTCAAAGTTTTAAGAATGAGATTAACTTAATAAAATGCTAAAATTTTGTAACATTCATGTGGTATCTACAACACTCTATTTGTTAGATGCTATAATGAGAGGGGAACTCCATTCACAATATCAGCATCAGTAGTACCAGTCATAAAAACATGAGATAACTTACTTTTTTTTCTAAACTGGTGAATTTCTTAAGAGGAACATTCATTCATTATTGTGTACCTTGTAGGAAGTAATGGGTCCTCTATGAAAGCATAGGTAGGTATTTCTTGGAGATTTAGATAGTTTATAGCTATTATCTACCATCTAAATTTATTATTATAGAAGATACAAATGAAGAAGCTGGTCAAATATATTGGGTCATTTTTGATTACACAATTGCTTTTCTTAGTAAAATGAAAATACTAAACATAAAAACATATTTAGCCAGTCACATTACCACTGCTGCTTTTCCTTCTGCCCCCACCAGTACAAAGAGGAAAAATGAGTTGATGCTCCAAGGAGGCATCTTAGCATGCCAGAACTTCATCCTTTCCTCTCTCCTACCCTGTCATATTACTCTATTGAGCTGGATGCATTATTTATAACAGAATTACCTGATTTTATGATTATTCTAATTCATTATCAAGTTTGTCAAAATTGTTATAATTATGGGGATCACAATTCTGCATATTCTAACCATTTTAGACTAGATTATAGTGAGGGTGTGTAGATTTCTGACTGAAGCCAAGTCAAGTACCCTTTCTCTTTGATTCTGGAATTTGGCAAAAGAGAAAGGAGAAGGAAGGGTAGGAAAGGATTGGGAAGGAGCAATGTTGGGGTGAGGGGTGGGGAGGAGAGTGAGAAGGAGGGAGCTGGATATGTACGTATGTCTGCAGAAACTGAGGTCATTTTGTAGAAATAATTATGTACAGATAGGGATACAGTAATAAGATAAAGTAATGAGAGTACAATTCTAATAGTTATAGTGTTTGATTTTAATTATTCATGAAATGTCAGCATATTTTTTCTAGAATATGTGGGAGACACCCCCACACCATGGTATTTTTATTAAAAAAAAGATTCAAATTGGATTTATATCACTTGCAAACAGAGTCTAGGATAAAACACTTAAACTATCACTTGGAGAAAATTACACAACTTGTAATGTTAGTCTCTTCTCCCTGAGTGAGTCTATAAATAGATTAGAAAAACAGCAAGGAGAAATCATAGATGTTTTGGATTTTGAAGGAAACGTAAAGAGCCAATGTCTGGAGAGATAAAGTGATTTGGCCAATTACTAACATCAGCTTGCCAAATTGTCTGGTTCTTAAAATGCTCTTTGTTCTTTATTGCATTGCTCAATTTCTTGTTTCATATCCTTTTGGTTGGCTAACTCACTCTTTAGTCCTGTGTTTGGCCTACTTCTCTTTTGCTTATTCTCACATACATTTTATGTACTCCTTTACTTTGGTGTTGCAATCAAACATTAGCTTCAGGTTAAACGCATTTCTGTGTGTTCCCTGTATTGTTCTTTCTTCTTTATTGGGTGAAAGTCACTAATTCCCAATAGCTGCAATATATTGACCCTTAGACTATAAGCACAGAGCAAAACAACACATAAGAGATTTGTTCAGTGCAGTGAAATGTCATTTAAATATTTATAAGAATTGTAGTTCTGCTGATGTGGAAAGTAGTGAAACAAGTCAGAAATAGAGTGATATCCTGCATAGATTCATTGAATATTCGTCAAAATGGGTGAGTGCTCAAACTCAAATCAGACCAGAAAATAAAGCAATGGTTTTGAATCCAGACCTTTTGGACAACAAAGTAATTGTTTTAGAAAGGTAAGCTTTTGTAACCAGGAGAAATTTAGGCTTGGCTCAGCATCACTGAAAGGGTCTAATTATGATTGAAAGATCCTACCTATTTATAATCTACATTCCACGGTATGAATTGTATTCCAGCAAAACTCATAACTGAAGCCCTACCTTGAACTCCTCCCCATCCCCCATCCCAAGCACCACCACCCTGGGCCTCAATACCTCAGAATGTGTATGAAGATGAAGACAGGGGTTTTAAGAAGGTAATTAAGTTAAAATGAGTTTATGAGGGTGGGTAGGCAATCCAATCTGACTTTAAACGAAGGGACATTTTGAAGCATGGAGAGATATTGAGGGAATATATGACTGACAGAACAGAGGAAAGATTATATGAAAAGGTAGTGAGGAGACTGTTGTCTCCTCACACCAAACCACAGAGATGCCTCAGAGAAAACTGGCCAATTTGCTTACACTACCTTAAACTATGAATTTTTAAAACAATAAGAAAATAAATCTATCTCCATTTTGTAATTACCCAGTTTGTGGCATTTTGTTATGGTAACCATACCATAGCAAACTAATTATTTCCCATAACATAATTCAAATCTCTGATAACTATGTAGTTATCAGTAAATCCACATCAGAAGCTAATAAACAATTTACTTGTGATAATATAGTTGATAGTTCAATGCTTAAATCTCAGGACTAAACATAAGAATAAGTTGTGAAAATATTACGTTTTTAAATGCCTATACTACAGTTTTTAAAAAGACGATTGAATCAAACTCTAGAAGATGAGAGAACTGAGAGAACGGTATATCTAGTCTAGTCCAGCTTAAAATGTGATCTTTGGCTAATTAATTCAGTCATGATTTTTAAATTAAAACTTTATAAATGTATAAGTCATATTGAAACTTTTGAAAGGATACAAAAGTCATTATATTCAATATATTAAATTTATGAGTTACCTAAATTTATATCAAAGTTTATTTGCTAGTTAGAAATTTGAAGTCATTAGAAAATTAAATGTAATAAATTATAAAGTTTAAAACTTTTAAAGAAATTCAGTTGAATATTCTGTAGAACTCATAAAGTATTTGCTAAAAATTTAATCAAATCTGTATATAGAACAACAAAATTTATACATTGTACTAGGGTTTTGACTATAAATGCAATAGATCAAATATTTTATTCAAATAATTCTAGACTTATAGAAGAGTTGCAAGTACAACAAAAATACCATTCTCCCCCAAACTGGTTATGATTTGCTTATATGCTATACTTAATTCCCAAATGCCTTGGTAAATTTTCTATATTCAAGGACCTTATCATATAAAACCACAACACAATAATCCAAATCAGGACATAAACATTTTTCACATTCCTAGCATCTAATCTTCAGAAGCCATTCAGCTTTGACCAATATGTTGCATTTGTTTGTCTCCCTCAGGTGGGATACTTCTCAGTTTATTGTACTACTTGCCATGATTGCGACATAACTTTAAGACATCAGATGAGTTAGTTTGTATAATGTTCTTGGATTTGGGTTTGTCTGAATTTTCTCTTGACTACATTCAAGTTTTGCCATTTGGGTAGAATTATTACAAATTCTACCAATTATGCAATCATGTATTGTACAAAATCCAAAAATAAAAAAAAGGAATTATTACAAAAGGTTCAAAAGATGAAAAATAAATACTGCATTCCCTTTGTTTCATCTTAGTCATTCAGAATGAATTCAGCACTGTACTGATCATATTCTCTGATTCTCTCTGATCGTGTGCTTCAAGGGGTATGTTTCAAGTTTTTGTGCTTAGTAAATAAAAGGTATTTTGTGGGAATAAACTATGTATACATTCTATTCTTCATCAAATATGTCATTGATTAACTCATGTAAACCAGTATGAACTCGTGGTTGTTTATTTTATGCCGTCATTATCATGATGAATATGATGCACCACAGAAACCTCTTCAAGCTGGATTTAGTGTCTTTTCATTAAATCTCATTCACTTTTGGAAAATGCCTTTGCTTCCTGACACAAAAAGATATGCTAGACTCTTGAGACTTCCCCACCTTAGCTGTGGAATTGGTGATTTTTCCAAGGGTTGTGCTTCCTTTTGACAGAAAATGCTGTTGAGAAACTTAGGATTTGGGTGCTAGATATGGTCCCTCATATTGGATGTCAGTGCTTTGAGACGTTCAGAGAACACCTCATGTGTTCAGTTTCTGCTGGAAATGATAGGATCATACTATTATGTCCAATTCTAATGTAACACCATTCTGCTCACAGTGACTCGAGTTCTAACATGTTGCACCAGTTCTCACTTCCTCTGTGAAGCCAGGGTCCTCATCCCACTAGAACGATGATGCCCTGCTCTAGGCAATACTTCCCACATTCTGAACAGACTTCCACCTTGCTTGACCTGACCAAATTACTTACTACTACACTGTTTAGAAGCATAAGGGGTGGGGGGAACAATGGAAAGAAAATAAAAAACAATATTAATTTAAATCACAAGTGAATAAAATCTTTTCTGTAAAAAAGTCACTTGAAATCTCTAAAATTCTCTGGTCTACGTAAGATTTCATCTCAACTTCATTGTCATGGGGGTCATATAGTCCACATAAACATATCAAGCATTTTGAGCATCATTTCAGCTTTTATTTATGCCATCAACGCTAGAACAAGCACTATACTTATATTTTCTAATGATTAGCTTCCAATTTCCACCTCCTTATCAATTGTAAGTGACTTTATGCCACATGGCATAAGGTTTGGTCCACTAGATTTGGCAACAATAAGACCTAGAATATTTTTTGTTTTGGAAAATCTGAGCTACAGAATATATCTGTGATTATTATAGCTTCAAACTAATGAGATTTTTTTTTCTCTCATGAACTAGTTTAATGAGCTTCAGTGTTCAGGGGAGAAAAACCAGAAAAATTTCAAGGCACATTAAGAGGCTGTCAGTCTTTTGTCCTCTCTCCATCTGAATGGAATCCTATCTATTCGTAGACTAGTTGTTTAGCAGGCAGCAGGTTAGGCAGGCCAGGGCAGGAGTGCTGAGAGGCAAGCAGGCAGCTGAAACCCTTAGTGTCCCCCCATGAAATTTCACACTTTTCTCTCCAGTCTTCTCTTCCAGACATTCTCTTCTCCTTGCCCCAGGGCAATGCTGTTTTGTTCATCCTCTCCCTCTTAGGCCCACGTGCACCCACATACATGTGAGCACACCTTCTGGGCCAGGTGTGCACAATCATGGGAAGCACAATACCACAGGTGCTGGTCACAGGGGCTAGAGCAGAAGAGCATAAAAAAAGTGATAATTCATTGAACATACATCAGAATAATAATAATAGTAATAATGATAGTAATAATAAAACAGTCCTGATTTCTTTATTAACTTTTATTGCCTTTCAGTTACAGAACTTATTTAGCCTTCTAATTTGCTTCTGGTTAAAGCAAGAATGATTTTAATTTAGTGTACCATTAAGGAACCATAAGACATGTTGATAACTAAGTCTTTCTTCTAGAAATGTGGTCAAAAATGACAGCTTGTATGTAGAGGTCCGTCTGGATAGTGGTTCTAGTAGAGTTGTCACCTGGATCAGCCTAAAACACATGTCATTATATTGTTAGTTAAGTTTATGCAAATAAAGTTTCTTATTGCTTCAATAGTGTAACAATTAGAACTAAAAAGACTGTGGCAATGGAGACAACTTCACAGTTTCTCCACAGATTCTTTAGCTTAGGAGCAGTGATAATTTCACCAATAACTTTAAGGCCCTGAGTTGTGATGCTGAGGGGAAAAAAAATCTAGGGTCACAGCTGTGTACCAAGTTCATGCTTGAATTGCTTGGGTCATTTAGTTACAGAATTCTCACAGAAGAGCATAGCAGACATTGTGATTTCAGTGTAATCAATTAAAAAGAATCTGATATTAAGTTCAGTGTGTGAAATAAAAATGCTTTATGTCTGGAAATGGTTCACATTAGTGGAAGTACCTGCCATGGTGGATTTCATGAAAACTTTCTTAAAACTTTGAAAACTATTTCAATAGGTCTCCACACCCCCACCCTCTTTTCCCACTGCTCCTTCAACACATAATCTATGAAAACAGTTGGACCCTTTTACCTTTATTCAGTATAGTTGATCATAATAGGGCATTTTTATGCCCCCAAACAGATGACTGGATGAAAAAAATGTGGTATATATATACACAATGGAATATTACTCATCAATTAAAAATGACAAATTTGACAATTTTATAACAACATGGATTTACTTAGAAGAAATCATATTAGCAGAATCAAGTCACAAAGAAAAAGACAGAAACCAAATGGTTTCACTAATATATGGGATATAGTGAAAAAATAAACAAAAGACTTGAGGAAAAGTCAAAACAAGCTAAGCACCAAACTGAAGTCCCCAACTTTGAGCAGGAGGGAAAGGGGGGGGGGATGGAGGGGAAGATGGTGGGGTGGTAAATCCCTGGGATTACAATGATGTGAAATTTATATGTAAATAAAAAAAATAATAGGGCATTTTAAAGGAATAAGTATTCATCATGAGTTAGAGATAACAGAGAAAACAGGTGAGAGATACTAAAAGATAATATCCACAGTTGGAAAATAATAGTCTTTTGATTTTTAACATATCCAATTACAAAAGAAAAGAACCCAGTTACTTGTTCTCTCTTTTTTCCTTGTAGGAAGAGATGCTAAGAAATTTAAATTTGAAAATAGAAAGAAACTTGGTATTTCACCCATGATCGTTTCCTATACTAGCTCATAAAGAATGTATTAGATCATCTTTTATTAAACAGTCAGTAAAATGTGAAGACTTTCAGGTGGGCAAATCTAAGCGTGGGTGTCCTGAGTGGCTCATAGATCTAAGATTTTTTCTGTTTTGACCTTGTGCTATTTTACATCTTTTTAAGTTGTAGAAAACTGATAATAATTGATATATTCTTGACTATAAAAAGCAAATTAATTGTGCCAGTAAAATACAGTGAATTGTCATTCTTAATAGGGAGCAGTTTTGAATCTATCTGAAAAAGATGAATTTCAATTTCCCTTAGTCCCAGTTTCAGCCTGCACTTGAGGCTTATTATTTATTTTTTTTAACTTCTTAAAATATGTTCCTGTATCCTTCTGTAAATAAAGAATGAAAGTTGTTGGCATATTCATTTTATGTTTGCACAACAGTCACAATAATCTCTGAGATGGAACAATTATCCTGTGAACATTTTGGAGCTTCCAGTGGATTCCCCTGACTCCTCTGAGGAGCCTGCATAGCTGGAGTGCAGCATCTTGCGGGCAATGTAAGCTGAGGGACTTAACCCCCAACAGCAACCTTAGTTTCTCTTAGCCAACTCTGTTCCTTCCCAAAACTTCCTTTTTACTAGTTTTGGGTTTGTTTCAAACAGTTACAATTGATAAATTAATCACTATTGGTGGCAGCCATGACTTGGAGTTTGGTTTTATAGCCTAACCTTTGGGATCACCATGAGTAGATTAATGAATAATAGAGATTTATTCTATTGAAAAAGAGAATCTCTTTTTCACCTAAGGGAAAATCTTGTTAGTCAATATTTTATTTTCTTTATTATTTTGCTATGCTATTTTGAGCTCAAAATTAAAGACTGTGTACCCACCAGAGAAGAAACCAGTTTTTTGATATACAGATGGATACAATTTTGTGGTTTTTTGATAGTTAATGTTTAGATCTGAAACTACAAGATCACTGATACTCTAACTCTGTATCTGTACACATACACACACATTGGGAAGGTTATATGCTTTTGGATGACTGTATAATATTTTCCTATGTGTAGGGAACTAATTAATTAGGTTAAAACATTTTCTAAAGTAAAGAAACTGTTCTGATTGACCTACAGGATTCTTATATTAATAAGCTCTCATATATATCGAAAGTTTATAAAATTCCAAGTAAATTCCAAGAATGTTAGTTTTGACATTTGAAATGTGGTACACTTAAAAGTTATTCTTATAGAAGCTCAGAAGTGTTTTTGAAAAATTAAATTCATAGAATTAAGGTAAAGCTTTAGTATATCAACTAATATAATAATTTTGATATAAGATAGTTCTTCTCTAATTAACCAGTATTAGGTCTAATAAAAGAAAACCTTTTACTCTTTGTATTTGCTTATTCAGTACACTGATAATTAATATTACTTCTATATACTATTTAAGATATTCAAAATTTGTGTACAAAATGATATTCAAAATTAAATAACTATTCTGATAACTTTATTTAAACAGTTAATACATTTTTCAATGTTAGCTTGAATATAATTTCCAAGCTTTTTAGTTAACATAAAAACACAAAATGCTATTCAGATGAATTACGTAATGAATATTCATTTGTATTAGATAATTTTTACCAAAGATAAAAAACAGATAATTTGATGCCTTAATTATTGGGCATATTTTTAAGCTTACATACTGTTGCTTAGATCCTGAGAAATTTTCCTGTCTTTTAATCAGGCTAAAAAATGCATGTAACTGCAGAAAGAGGTACTGTAAACTTTACCAGTGTATTAAAGTACTTTTTTGGGAAGAGAGACAGTTCTTAATTATTCACCAATAGAAGCTATTCTGTTTAAAAGTCACAGTGAATATGAATGTTTGAGACAATATCATGGACAAATTAATGATATTGCCTATATGGTTTATATATAACTTTTAGGCTTCTCACCCTCCCATCCACTTGTTTTCCTTTCTGTCTTATACCTTGTGTTATACCGTGGGACTCATTGAAGACACCAAAGGAATTTTATTTGTGCTATAACTACCAATATTAACCAGAAGTTGAAATTTTACCATAGCAATGGGGTTGAACTATTAACAGAAATAACATCTTAGTATTAACACAGAAATTGTTTCCCACTGACGAATCCCCAGAGAATTTGCTGTGATATGAACAAGTAAAACAAATGACAAATTTGAAAGTAAATTTCTCTTGCCTTCGTTTATTATACTTTGTGCCTTGACATTGTCTGAAAAGTACTAAAGTTTTTTTGGAAAGCTTGTCCTATGTTGATGCAAGAAAGTTGCTTTCTTGGCTTGTTTGTTAATTCCTTTACTATAGAAATGCAAGAGCTGGGCACGGTGGCTCGTGCCTGAAAAAAGCAGCCTATGGAGTCGTGACTGGATCTGGGGATCTTGGTTTGAGACCTGCCCGGGGCAACACAGCAAGACCTACTTCCCATCCAAAAATAGCTGGGCGTGGTGGTGCGTGCCCGTGCCTGTAATCCCAGCTGGGAAGCTGAGGCTGGGGATCCCTTGAATCCGTGGTACCACCGACAACGTGAGCCTGCGGTTCCACTGGCAAAAATAGCAAGACCTAGCCTAAAAATAAAAATAAACAAACAAAAACTATACAAATGCATTTTTTCTTTGTTGATTTAATATGGTAGTAAATTTTATGTATCTTACAGTTTGGTGTCTCATGTTAAATTTATTATATCCTTGATGTTTTTGTTTCATTGTTACATTGGTTTACAACACATCCACACTTCATATATGTTATTAACACACCCTGTTTATAAATGAAGGATTATTCTCCAGCACCATTCATTGGGCCTCCTGTACTCTTCCCTCTCTCTCTATTAACCTCACTTTTGCTGTCAGAATCCAAAGGTTTACATCCTTGACTTTTTAAGAAAAAGAAAAAATTAAATAAAAGTAAGTAAAGGGCAAAGAGAGTCATCATTTAGATCGCAAATAGAATGTAAATACCCTATCTCTAGGTCTAAAGAATTAGACCTAAGGTATTAGACCGAAGGTATTTACAATCACCTTAACGTGTATGTTAATTTGTATTTTTATTTTTCAATGTTTTCTTTAAATGTTTTTAAATCAAATAGCTAATTTAGTGTTGTATGTGCAACATCCAGTCCTATCTCAGTTATGGTCAATATGCTCTGACATTTTTTTTCTGATGTTTACCTTTCCATAATTGTATCCTAAGTATAGAAAAAATTAAATAAATTTTTCAAGGTATCTTGCACAACTAAAACTCTCCTTGAGATTTTCCAGAAGATCCCTGGGCAAAAATCACAAAGATTTGTTTTTTACCTTTGAAAAGCAGTACTGGATATAATTTGGTTTTTTTGAAGAATACATTCATAAAAACTGTCAAATTGGAAGAAATGTGCAGCCGCATCTAGATAAATTTGTACAGTATATTATTAACATCAACACTGTTAATATTATTAATATATTTCTGTTAAACAGTATTAACAGAAATTTTGTGTGCTTTATGGGAAATCTCTGTAGTTATGTCATTGCCTTTCCTGTTTCATATTTGGTTTTACTTTCAGGGAAAACACTTGCTGCAACTCTTAGAATATTTCTATAAAGTTTTCCCATATTATCAGAGATCTGGTGGTACTTGGTCTGATAAAATTAGACAACAGTTACATAATATAATTATTAATAATTTTGGCTATTGTCTGAAAAACTACAAATGTTTAGTCCTACTACAGATTTACTAAATCTTTTCGATAGTCTTGGTAAAAACAATTATAATACTTAGGATTATTTTATGTCATATCTCAAGATTCTGTTCTTAATAATTGTTTCACCTTTTTTTATAAAATAGGTATATTCACAGATTTCTTTCTTTTTTTAAATATTTTTTTTATTTTTTATTTATATATAAATTTCACAACCTTGTAATCCCAGGGATTTACCCCCCCACCGTCCCCTCCATTTCCCCCCCTTTCCCTCCTGCTCAAAGTTGTGTGCTTCAGTTTGGTGCACAGATTTCTTTTAAAATAAATTTTGATCATTTATCCTTTGATGATTTGTCTAAATTTATTTTATAATTTATGTTATTTATTTATAATTTATTTTTTTTATTTTCTTACATTATCATTCATTTTTTAGACTATTTTTGCTATCTCCACTCAAGTGTAGTCCCCATAATTCTCCCATCACCAGGGCACCTGACCATCACCATAATCCCTTGTGCTCTTCCCTCCCCTGTTTTCATTTCCCCATTTTCCCTCCTCCCCTGCTTTTTTACTTAGATCTATAGTTAGTCTGCAAGTTTTGCTTTATTCCTGATCCTTTGTTCTGTTTCCTATCTTCCACCTGTAAGTGAAACCATTTGATATTTTTCTTTTTCCTTCTGGGTTTGTCTAATTTTATAGGGAGGGAGAGGAAGGGGATTTATTAATTAATCAATTAATTGCATGTCACAAAAGAACTCAACTCTGGTCTATTGCACTGTTCTTATTATGAACCCATATCAAACTGTGCATGTTTGAAAATTACTAGTAGTATGCCATTGAGAGTCATCATCTTATTCCCCTATTATTTACAGAGTAGTGATTTTCTCTGAAGTTTCATTGAAATCTCTTTTAGAGATTACAGATTAGAACTTGTGTCTAACAAACAACAATTTCATAATCTCAAAGAACAGAATGACACCAAGTACTGCCACTGTGAACCCTAAATGCTGAGCTGATATCAGTTACACAACATTCAGATTATAGTATGAAATGGACTTTGTCAGTTTCTTGGATCCAGTTTAGAACAAACCAGAGGATAATATGATGGCTGACCCAGACTTAGTGGAATGGAATTCAATTATGGTGGGGCTGAATAAGAGAAATTTTATTGTGGACATTTGTCTGGAATATTTTTAATATTGTTTTAAAGTTTGCTTCCCAAATATATAAGAATACTACAGTTCTTTCTTGTCAAACAATCTAACCTGTAGCAATTTGATAGACACTGCTTTTGTAAACTGAAAGGAAACATCTTTAAATAATAGCTGATTCCTAGTTATTCCTCTAAGACTCAGACATTTTAATGAATATTCTTTATTTCTAAGATGATTAGTTATTTGTATAAGTTCAATGAAAAGTTGCCATCCTTTTCACCAGGATGTAATTATACAAACTGTAAAAACAGACCTTTGTCTGGAATGTTAGTTATAGTTTAAAAAAAAAAAGCCAATTTAATCTATAAAACAACCCTTCCTCAGGGATTTAGCTTGATCTTGACTTTACTTATAGAAATAATGCCTGTAAAGCTCTGACTTATTTCTTGTTTAAAAATAATCTAAGAATATTATATTACATGTGTGTCATCTCAGAATATTTTGAGGACCTTTGGGAGAGAGAAATCCACCCAAATGTATAGGTATTTCATGTGAAACATAGTGGAGAAAGTTTCTTGGGTAAAGTCTCTTAGTCTCAGATTAACAAATAGTAGGGGTTTTTAAAATTCAATTTGAGATTCCTTATGAAAACTTCCAGGTGTAATTTAATTTATTATTTGATCAAAATTATGGGACTTTAGAATTTACAAAGGTGTCTTCCATAAAATAACACACTTGCTGTATCTGTGTAAACAGTCAGGCAAGCTTAATGATACTAATCTTATTGTATAACTTTCTTTAAAAGTATTAGGATGTAGAGCAGGGGCCAAAATGAAGGCGGGAAGAGCACAAGGGACCATGGTTGTGGGTTACTTGTACTATTTTGGTGAGAGAATCATGGGATATACACCTGAGGGGGGAAAATCAAATGTTGTACAAAAGTAACAATGATGTAAAAAATAGATTTATCATTAAAATATAAAAGTATTATTATAAAACGAGACAGAAGACTGTTAGGGAAAAATTGTAAGAGACTAAAATGGGGAAAAATCAAATATTGACTATTTGGACTACTCAATTTTTTTCTCATCATTGGTTGTTATCCAACAATAAATTGTAGACATCTGGTGATATTACAAATTCTTATCTGAATAAATGCAAAGTTCTTGAGCTTGATGGAGTGCAACTAATCTCTGTATTGATCTTGACAGATCAGTTTAAATTTATTTGTAAACTCATTTCAGGATTTCTTATCCCTTTATGTTTCTGTTCTTTGAATTCTTCCTTAAATTGGTTGTAACATTATATATCTATATACTATAATATATTTATATATATATGAGGTAGGAATCCTTTAATATATAGTAAATATTTAAATATATTATATAAATATATTAAATATCATATACTAAATATATATAATATATATAGAGAGAGAATGCTTAGGATACAAAGAAAAAAACTACTAAAACTTTATGTGTGAAAGTCAATAACAATAATAGGAGAAAGCAATATACTAATATGAATGTGAAAAATGTTTTTATATCTGATAATAAACTAAAATGCAAATTAAAATAACTCCAAAGAAATTTGGACTCTAAAAGAAACATTTTAAAGGTATACAATTAATTAGGGCATGGTGAATGAACTGTCTTAAAAAGGTCAGGTATAACTGAAAACTATTTGAATTAACTGCAAAGAGATTTGACAATATCTCTCTAACATTTTATATTTATCTTTTGACTAAGCAATTTACTTTGGAAATTCATATTAAAGGAATCAGAAACTTAGCTATAGAGGGTGGCTATCTGAACTCAGAAAGTGGTTGTTATCAACCTAAATGTGTATCAGTAGGAAATTATTAAATAAATTATGACCATATGCCAATATTCATTCATTGAACACTTATAGAGTCACAATCATTTTAGATATATATTTTTTTCATTTAATTGTCTCAACAATCCTTTGTAAAGTAGTTTATTTTTCCAAATTTTACAGATGAGAAAAGAGTTGGAGTACAACTCTAATAATTTGCCTTAATCATAAAGTTGGTAAGATGGATTTAACTGCAACTAATTTCATATATTGTGCCGCTAAAATAACTTTTCCTTGCCTAATTCCAACTTGTCTTCTGCTACCTCTAACTCCTTTCAACAGTTCCCAGGTGTTCTGAGGAATTCTTAGGTTTGAATTTCAAATGGGAATAATTAAGATACTTAGGCATGTTTTTGATTATCCTAAAGTATTATAATACCATGTGCATGTGACCAGGGGCATATTTTCTTTTTTTTTTTGAACAAATTCATGAAATGTATTAGATCTTAGAAGTTATGTTTTCCAAAAGGTCAAGAATCTGTACTCTGGAACAGCTTCATGGGTTTATGATGAAGTTTTCTGTGATGCCAAGTCACAACTGCCATTTAGTCTTTGTCTCTTGTGTTCTTTTCCTCTGGCTTCAGCTATTCAGGCCAACACATGTGGCTGAGCACACCAATATTTATGAGGAAGACATCCAGCCAGCAATATCCACTTAGACATTGTCAACATGTCATTTTTCTTTCTTGCCAATGGTCTTGATCACTCTTCATACTATAGGTTCCATATTCTCGTTCATCTCAACATCCACTGATCAGTTTTTGGAATTTCAATCACTTTAGAAATTGTAAATATCTGTTGGGGTAGGGCTGCTCTATGGTTAAGGAGGATAGGAATTGACTAATCTGTTGAAACCTGGAAGAAATGGTGTTCTGCTCCGGTTAGAAATTCCTCAACTTTAGTCTTGCAACTGCAGTCACTCCCTGTTGATTCATATTTTCTGGTTCTTGTTTTACTGTCATTAGTCTTTAAGGTCTTAGTAACAGTAATTATTTTGTTCTTATTCTATCCTTTTATACAACCAAGGTACTAACCTTCTACCCTTTCCCATACTTCTTCTGATTAATGGCAATGAGTTTTGGGAATAAGTGAGCATGAACTAGGGTTATAACTTTCTTCCTAAAGTTTCTCCATCTTTACTTCCCTATGATCTCTGGAATGTTCTTACCTTTGACATCATGCTTGAGTACCTCACACCCTTGTAATTAGAAGCTGAAAAGAGCAGCTTTCCTGGTCATACAGGTTTTATTGGGTTGTCTATTTTTTCTGCAGATATTCAGCTTAAATGGTGGTGGTCTATCACTTAAACACTTAGTAAGAAACACTGATATACATACAACAATTCAACATTATATATTCATTTTTTTCTTGCCTCGTTTACCTTTCTTATACTACATTCCATATATAAAAATATTGGACACTTAACAACAACGTGCTTAACTCTAGGGGTTGTTCCACAATACTGCATATAAAATTAAAATCAGTTTTCCAGGTCAAGAGGAGGGCATAGCATTCAAGTTTTAGAGTTTTAATTCATAAAAGCCAAGCTCTATTATGTAATTTTTAATGTATTCCTCAAGGCCATTGATTTTAGCAGCAGTTAGTTGAGTAAATACTTAATTTATATGTGGTAGACTTTCAGTTCAGGTGTACCAGGTGGTTGCCCAGGGGAGAAAATGTTTAAAAGTTTCTTAGTATGTGGGTGTTTTGGGGCTAAAATTAACCAAATATTCAGTAATTTGGGCTGCAAAACCAGAAAGTTGGCTAGACCTCAGCTTACTTAATAACTGTGACTGTGCCATAGTAAAAAGCAAAGTTTATAAGAGGCCTCTAAGGAAAATCCAGGAGCCAAAAAAGTGGTGTTGGTGATTCAGTAAGTGTCCCCAACCCCATTAATTCAGGTTGGTAAGGAGTATGGGGGAACACTGTTGGAAACCTGAAGAAACCATAGCCTTGCTCTGTTCCATGTTGGCTTTCTAAAAATTGTCCAGAAGGAAATATATCTGGATGCTGTAAAAAGTCAGATTGTAAAACTAAGGACCTTCAGTGGGAGGGTATAACTTCAAGAGATTAAATTTGAACCATCTGTAGAAAGGATGTAGGAATGTTATGGGCGTCCATGTTGAGAAGAGCAATTTCAAGGCTGTGACACCCTTCACCTGATTTTAATGTCTGTATGGAGAAGGAAATTAAGAGCAGTCAATGACCTGGGAGGCAGCATTAAGCAGGCAATTAACACCTTTATCACTAATAGTAGTAAATACGTGGGTGGGGGTGGTTTGAGAGGAAGAGAACAGAACAAAAAGAACCAAAGGAAGGCACTGCTTAATGTTTCCTTCAAATTAAAAAGAAAACCCATGAACTTATATTTTTATTGGTAAAAGTTATTTTTAATTATAAGCCTTATTCACCTAATTCATATTCTTTTGCTCATAAAGAAAGCATGTAAGATTTAGCCTTTTAAAATTTTTTTGTATCTGTATAATATGCAATAATGACTATGCATTTATTTAAAAAGTAGTAGAATGAAGGTTTCACTCATTCACCATGGACATAACACATCACTGTTGCCCTACGCACCCAGGATCAGCAGTCCAAAGTTTGAGCAAAGTAACCTGAGGGTTAATTCACCTACCAAGGAGAGAAAAGCACCCCAATTATTGTGGTAATTTTCAGCTAAAAATAGCATTAGTTCTACATATGGTTGTAGTGCCTAAAATCCTAAAATATTTTAAAGTTAACCTCAAAAGTTTCCAGGATTGTTTTTGGCCCTACTACTCATTTCTTTAGAAAATATTTAATATTCACTTTATTCATTCCACAGATGTTTACTGATCACCTACCATACAAAAGAGCATGGTGCTAGGTAGCACCAGAGACACAATTGCAAAACACCAGAAAGATATCTGCCCTGCAGGTCAGTTCACACTTTACAAGTTTCTATCACATATATTGTTTTATTTGATTCTCTGGGCACCTCTAACTGACAAAGTGACTCTTGGTGAGATCGTGATAGCACTCCCACTCTACAGTGATCCAACTGAGAAAGGAAAAATAACAGCACTGCTTGGCAGAAGAATGTGGTGCTGTTGGTTGTTAGTGGCAGAATGAGGGGCACCCCAGAACCCCCAAACCTGTCTACTTTAAATGGTTCTGCCATCTACCACATAAAGGCAAACCATACTCCTAGTGCATAAAATCTTGAATAGAAACAAGCTTTACAATGTGCAATGGAGAAAAGGGAAAGAATGTGGTTTAAATAAGACCTTTTGTCAGGGAACTATAATAAAGGGGCAGGAGGAGATCACGCAAGTCTGGAAGGAAAGGAGTAAAATAAAAATTCAAGTCAAGATAAAGTCTACCATTTTCAGCCTCCCAACAGATTTCTCACCCATGTCTTCTCTTTCAAGTGTCTTTTTTCATATTCTCCATGCCACTGATCCAAGTCCAAGGCCAAGAGGCAAGCATGGCTTCTTCATCTGTGGTGCTTCATGTGCCTCCTCCAGTCTCCTAGTTGTGTCTTCCCCAGCCTTCTCTCCCAAGATCTATTGACTTCTCCTCACTACTCAGCTCCACTCTTTCTAAAGTGGGGCATGGAATCTAAACCTTCCCCTTCTGGGGGACTTCACAGTCACAGAGTACTACTGAGGAGGCCTTTGGAACATAACTTTATGTCCTTTCTATTCTACTTTGTGCAGTCTCAGGAAGGTCCACTAAAACTAGTTAAAATGAAGACTTGAATTAAAATTTGTTTTAACAGTTTGATGTTTGATTACAATAGGGTGAACCAACAGCTAATGAAACATTACTACTTTTCAATCAGTGATGTCAGATCCAGCTAATCTTCAGGACATTTGGGGGAGATAACATTTAAAGATTCTGGGCCTCACACAGACCCATTTAGTTGAATCTCTGGGAATGTTGCCTCAGAGGTTAGCTGTGGGGAAAGGGGAAATGGACATATTTTACTGCCTTGTCAAAATTGTTTCTAATCAAGTCATCCTGGTAGGTTGATAAAGTTAATGGTTTGCATTCCAAGTAGTAGTTTTTCATGTTTGAACAATTGTGATTTTCAAAAAAGGTCTGTGGGACTTATATGGTTACTTTTGTCGAATGAGAAGTATTGATACACAAAAAGTGGGAGATACTGTAAAAAGTTCTGGGAACCACTCCTCCCTGCTCTGAAAGACCAGAGAGCAAAGTTATCTGCATGGATTTGGAGTACCTGAAAGAGTTTTGCCAAATCTACTGCCTCTCAAAACCAGGCTATTTTCCCCACTAGTGAGTAAAAAGCTTAATTAAAAAAAAAAGTTTCAACAATGGATGCCTATACTTTGCATCTCCACAGTAAATTTTTTAGGAAGAGGCCATTAAATTCCAACATTATCATCCTCTGCAGATAGATAACACAACATCTTTTTAGGTCAAAGTGACTGAGAACTAGAAGTGCCCTTGTCAAGAATAATTACATTTTTAATGCAATGATTCACTGTTCACACTCATATAAACTAGATTCAAACCAGTGATTGTTGGGATATTTCTGAAGAATAAAAACCTATAGACTACTTTCTAAGTTCAAATCATTACTTTGTGCAATTAATTCTTTGTCTATCATTGAGACTTTTACCCTAATTAACATTAATAAAGAAATACATCTGTTTAAATTAACAAATAGTTTTCATTGTACGTGCCATTCAAGTTCTGTAACTCTCAGAATGGATTCAAGAAAGGTTTATTCTATATTAGTGTCTTCTGTTTTACCAATTTATCCATCGACTGGAAACCATACACTTCTAAGAATTTTAAAAATGTTTATTTTCATTTGCCTATTTTGCTATAAGTCATTTTTCCTAACATTATTAAAGCTCTTTGAAACACAAGAAAAGTAACAAAATGTGACTGTTCTATAGAATTTTATAATTTTCATAGTTAGTTTTTCTTTGCACCCCAGTGAAGTTTACCAACAGAAAACTAGCAATACCCTTTTCAATATGTACCCATTTTCATACTTAGAATTTTGATTATAAATTTTGACACAAACCATATTCTTATTGAACTGTGTAAATTGGCAATGATTACTTGATTTGGTTTCCCGATTTGGAGTCCACTTTTCTCTCAGAAATTCTCTGCCATTCTCCTACCTGTAATTTGTTCTCAACTCTGGTTAGAATCACCTACGGAACTTTTGAAAAATACACAAACTCAAGCCTTCTATTCTGAAATTAAGCTAGAAAGTTTGGGGATGAGGCCATAACTTCCTAGGCATTCCTAATTCTGATCAAAGCTGAGAATTAGTCTTTATCCTATAGGAGATCCTCTCCCCATGCTTGGTGTGTGCACACTTTTGTGTTGTTCCTATCATCATCATCATCATCCCTTCTGCTCCAGCTCCCAGGTCCTCACCAAACTTATTTGAAGATTCAATCCAGAATCTAATTTTTCTACTAGCTTATTTTATTGCAGAGTGTAAAGTTTGATTATATGTACAGCATATAACCACTAATGAAGATAAGAGCCTAGGACATACGGTGCTGATGGAGGCACGTTGGAAAATGAACAGGTTTGGGTGACTCTGAGTCATATGCAATGCAAACTTGTTAGTAAGCCGGAGGATCACCTGGCAAGTAACACGGGCCCAAAACAGAGCAGCAAGTGACTATATTGTGTGCCCGCTGTCTTCTCGGTTGGATCTGGAATTTGGAAGGATGCTACGCTGCAAGCCAGAGAAGTCAAAGGACTTCTGAGAGTGGATTCTACACAGAACACCATTTTAACAAATGTTTCATTGTATAATGCTCAGAAATTATACAAGATGTTTCTAAACATGACAATACAGTAAAGTAAAAAAACAGTAAGAGTAAAAAAACAGTAAAGTAAAAAAACAGTGGGAAGAGAAGACAGCCCCAACAGTGTCATCTTTCCAACCTGATTGGTTTAGGGGGAGGTAGAGGCAGAAGGTTCTTTTTAAAGCTGAGCCCCCTCATTTCAATGTAGAAAGGAACTAGATGAACTATATTAAATTATATTGAATACATGTCATACAATAAAAGCAAACATTAAGGTAGGATAGAAATGGGAGGGAAGAATGAGTTTTCATGACATGTTTTTGTACTGTTTGTTTGAATAGCTCAGGATCTGACTCCTCCACACTTGGGGGCTAACCATCCTGCTTTAAACTGTGTTTTTCCCCCTCCCTTCTACACTAAATCTCTTCCTGCCTTGAAAATACCTACCACTCTCTCTTTTGTTCCTAATCCAGCAGCACCTTGTATGGAAGCTTTGTGGACACCTTCAAAAGCTTTTGTGTTCTGTGTGCACCATCTTGATATATTTATAACGGTGCATCATTATAAATAAGTGCCAAAACCTCCTTCCTATTCATCTGCAAACTGAAAAACTTCAAATTGGTTCAAAAGGAAGTTACAAGAGCCAAGACAGTTCAGTCTTTCAATCTGATTTTTGGATGTCAGAAGTGTATCTCTCTTCTCTATTTGTTTTATTTATAGCAGAAGACTTTCAGTGTTCGTTCAGGACTTCCTCCACAGCCCAGGCCCTGCTCTCTCCTGGACCTACCACATCCCCAGCGGGCATTAGCTCATGTTTGAGTGTATTAGACCCAGAGTAAATTCTGAAATTTTGAAGCTTTTGTGTTCTCTCTGGTTGTTTTCTACCTTACCATTTCTATGCATATATTTACCACCTGCCCACCCAATGCAAACACTTTCAGACAAGAAACCCAACTTTGTGATTTACTTTTCGCATCTCATAGGTGCAACTAAATATCAAGTGAGGAACAGAAGGATGGAAGGGAAAATGAAAAAGTGATAGACTTCTAGCTAAACTTTTTCCTTATTATCATCCAGCACTAATGTCTTCCCCTTCCTTCACAACCCCCACTACCCGTTCCCTTTCTGAACTTTAGGTAAAGTGAAATCTGCCAACCACTTTTTCTAGATGAATATACACTTTCTTAGTTTTGTTTCCATCTAAGTGATCAGGCACACACAACATTAAAGATGTGACCTCAGAAATATGTTCAATGCAGCAGGAACCCTGCTTTTCACCAGGACCATCATTATGCATTCATCTTCTTCGGTTTGGCCTCTCTTGCCTATCCTATTCTATACTCTCTAATCTCTTTACAGCATATTTTTACCCTGTTATTTCCCTACACTAGGGCCTTGGTATATTTCCTCATTTCCTATCAAGTTCAGTCCAAGATCCTCATCAGTCTTGCGTTCAAGGTTTTCCATAACCTGTTCAGGCTTGAGTCCACACCCCTACTCAAGTCAATGCAGCAGCCAAACCGAACTAAATTTAGATGCCCCGCCCCAGTTTTATACTAGTCAACCTTCCTTATCTTTGATAATAAATTTATTCCCAGTATTAACTATGTTTCCATCTCTATGAGTTCAACTTCCTATTATCCTTCAAGATAAGCTAAAAGATTATCATTGACATCATTACCTAAATTTATCCCCAAATGCTGTCTGAGAACCTTCCCATTTTCCACTAACTCCTGCCTCCAGATGAAAAATCCTCTCTTCTGCTGCTAACTTCCCAAAGGATTTTCTCTTTTGCAGTATCACTTCATGCTGTTCACTGCAATTATATTTTTACAAGCCTATTTTCCTAAAAATACTATAATTACTTTAAAGACAGGGGTTGAATCTTGCTTATCTTTACATCCTTAATCATGTGTCATAATATTTAAATTCAAAATTCATTACAAGATTCTACTAATAATGAACTATGTAATCTTCAGCAATTCAGTTAGCCATTTGAGTCAATTTGTTCACAAATCAAAAACAGGTTCTAATTTAAGAACCTTAATTTGAGATGTTTTAAATTACATATTCCTTCGACTACACAAGGAGATTTGAAAACATGCACTAAAATAAAGTTTTCAGCATACCCTCTGACCCTCTGCAAAAACCCAAATTTATGGCTGCCCCAACTATTTCCACAGATAAATTTCTGCGACCTTTTTTTCTGACTTATTAAAATCAATATAAATTGGCTATGATCCATTTATTAAGTGTCACTATCATCATTCACTCTGCAACTTTTAATTAGTGTAGAATTATTCTTATGTGTTTGTAGGTAATCATTTATTCCAAGAATATTTTGAGTATCTGTTAACATTTTTCTCGGGGAAAGGCTCTAGAGTGGAGTGGAACAAAGCTAGAGTAACTAAGGAAGATTTTTCCTATTTTAATTCTTCTAAACCATTTTTCTCTCTCATTTGTAGATCATGAAGATTTTCAACCACCTTTGTTATGCTAAGAACCAAAGTAAATGCTCCCATGGTTAATGTTTCCTAAAAACAAAAGAAAAAATGCCCATTTTTTCCCCACTTGTCCAGATAATACAGGGGAGAGTGCAACGTACTTCCACTCAATCCTTCTAAAGATAATACCACTGGAAACATTTTGGTGGGTGTGAATCACTCAGACAAGCATTCTTCACTCAAAAATAGAAACTTGCCTTATTTGTTCCAGATGTTATACAGCTGCAGGGAAGTAAAAGCCAGTGGTCCTGTTTTCAATGCAACCAAACTCTTATTGCATTTGGAATTTCTTAACCAATGAACTCATATTACTTGTTCTAAGACCTGCACAATTTTCATTTTTCCACTGTTACCATTCACAAACAACTGCGTTTCATGGGAACCATACTTCAGAATTAATGAGCCTACATCTGTGTTGTACAAGGAAACACATCCTGTTTATCACTATTTCCACCTTTCATTTATCTTGACTTCTTTAATTTTAAGCATAACATATTTCAAAGATAGTACACAAAGGAGAAGGAAAGGTGAGCTTACTCTTCTTATAATAACTGATAGCACCTTAGCTGTGGAATTATAAGAAGGTGTTCATTTTAGAAAAATTTCATGAAAATTATGAAGAAATTATTAACTGTAAACATGTAATTCTTATCATGGTGAATTTACCATTAAAAAAAACTTGACACTTCCACTTATTTCTTGGTTCTCTCTGTAGACTTGTGAGAAATCTATGTGGACATGTGAAATATAGAAGGACCATGGCTCTTTGTAGAGGGTGAAAAATTAAAATTATGTAGGCTAAACTTGTATCTAGTTCATGAAATAGGAAATATATGCCTTATATTTTGTTTAAAAAAAGATCTTTGGAACATGTATTTGAGAACACAGTGCCAGATTTCTTGAGATCAACGCCTTTTAAAAAAAGATTTTTTCAAATTGTATTTCATGGGCCATTGGTGACAGAATCACAAAGACTATAAATTATGTACTTCTGGGTCCAGTTGAATCAGAATCTCTTCAAATTGGCCCAGGGACTATGGAGGAACTGTAAGAGATCAAACGAAAACAACAGTGTTCTCATCTTCCAGTTGTGAACATTAATGCCTAGGGAGGTTAAGTGATTTACTCACAGTCATGTAGCCAATTAATGAATCAAAGCCTAGAATAGTTATTATTGATGTGAAAACCAAAGTTCATTTCTAGGAAGTTGGTTATTAATTTTTATCTTCAAAAATATGAAATTAAAATAAAATACTAGGAAATATCATTAATATGTTTTACCTAATAGTTTTTTACTCATCATTCATCACTTTACTCATCAAAGAACAATATCCTTGCCTTTTCTTCAAGATGTTTAAATGCCTTTCCCATAGACTCATCTTGAGCCTTTTATATTATAATCAAAATCTTCCAGATAAAAAAAGGAGAAAATATTATATTTCATGCATTGTTGACTAATTCTTATAAATATCATGACTGATGATTTTGGAAGTGAGTTCTTAATGAAGTTTAGGTAAAGGAATATGTATCCTCTGTACACCATGTTGGTACGCATGGTGTGGTAACAACTGAGAAAGTGTAAACTTATAGCCCTAAATCATATGCAGTATTGTAAACCAATGTTATCTTGACAAAAATAAATAAATAAAATAGTTATCTGAAAAAAGTTCTCTAAATCATTTTTAAGTAGAACTTTGCATTCAATAACAATGCTTCAAAGACTATAAAACTATAATTCATGACATACATTCTTAAAGTATGCACATGCCATAAGTTAAAATAGTTTAAGTGTGATGTCATTCAAAACTGATCAAAGATTTGTTTCACACATCTAAATGATGCTATTAATTTTTTTATATCTCTTTCTAAATATCTACAATTCAGCTTTCTAGATGGAAAATACTCTGAATGCCATTTTTTAAGTTTTCTGTACTTTGCTTCCACTGATAACATTTTGACATTCATTTTTGATAAGTGGCATCACTACAGAGAAACTGTACTTTTAAAGTTTTCTAGTATACATTAGTTCATAATAAATATGGCCCTAATGATTTTCTGATCCTGTACCTCATTCTACTAATAAAAGAATATGAGGCCAAAATAAGAATTAATGTTCTTTTGAAGGGAGTGTCATTGTGTCAGAAACTGCCAGTTGTCTACATATAACTCTGGTTGCCTTTATTAGAACACCTGAATAAAGATTTCAGTTTGCAATCTTCTGTGTAGCCAGACTTGACTGTGTAGCTGAGACTCTTTCCATAGAATATGAGTGAACACTTCTGTGATAGCTTCTGGGAAATAAAAGGCAGCATGGTCATGTTCTTTGGACCTTCTCACCTCCCACCAGCATTCTGTTCGGAATGTAGTTGTTCTGGCTTGAGCTCTGTTTTGACCCTTGAGGTGGAGGGCCACTCTGGCCCAGGTGACCGGGAAGCTGCCATTTCAGCTTTGGACTGAAACTGGAGTTACAATGAGAGGAAAAAGGAGCTTCTATTCTGTTTAAATCAATGTGTAGGGATTTTTATATTTGGCACTATAGAGCTGCATCTGATAGCAGACAACAACTCAGTTTTTTGTTGTAAAGCACTTTGTGTTTGAAAATGAGCCATATCAAAATATTGTCTGCTTATTGTTAATCCAAAATCTTAAAGCTTTTGTATGACAGTTCTGTGTTAAAGTTCAGTGTTATTGAAAAACAGCCAGCTGATTAAAGACTGAATCTTATTACAATGGTCTGTTTGTATGGAGCTAAAATGAATTTGCTTCAGTCATCGGAATATGAAACATATATCTACTTTACTTTTAATAACTAAAAATCTTTGGAAAGCTTTTTGGAACCAGATTCTCCTTTTAATCTGCCCATCCTTGTCCCTATCCCAGACATATTATATAATTACAATTTCTTCATATATATATGACATATATACATATATGTATATACATACATATATACATACATATATACATATATGTATATACATATATATGACATATATACATATATATATAGGACTTGACTTTGGATTTTAGACTGATACTGTCATGTGATAACAGGCTTTTGGAAATTAAACAAACAAACAACAAATTTAAACAAACAATCCAAGCATTTGTGACTTTAAATAAAGTTTCAGCCCCCATCCCTAGACATAAAAAGTCATTATTACAAGTCAGTATGGAAATGCATTGTTTGAGAATATGTAAATATAAATGTCCTGGAACCAATTCAAGATATCATTGGATATGCCTTTAAATATGTAAATAAAATGTATTTTCTAAGTCAACATTTGGAAATACATCAAGGATGATACTTTTGTCACAGTTAGTCAGATATTAAAAGGGTTATTAGAATTCTGGGTGCATATATAAAGTGAGAATCTCCGTCCCCAAAAGAATTCATGTCCTTAACAAAGCATTGCCTTATTGGTGTAATTTTTATGCTAAGAATGGAGAAGTAGTCCCACCTGGGACATCTACTAAAATAAAACCCTCCCTTATTGATCTTCGATCATTTATTAAACTTTAGAGTTTTCTTTCTCTAAGAATAATACATACTCTATGTTTCAGCAGTCTTTCATTTCTAAATTTAGAAATTTAAGATTTTTCAAATACTTGGTTAGGTTTTTGAATAGTAGACGTACAATAAAATTTGAGGAGATATAAAAGTGGAAAGACAGGCTTACCTTTGGGTCCACAACGAGAATTTTTCTATCTTTTTTGTATTTGAAAAGTAAGCCTTCTGGATTATCAGCAATCACTTGATAATTGGGAGTTGAATTCCAAACAGTAATCTGACTGTCCCAGTTGTAAAAGCTATAAAAATAGGTATTTTTTCTTAGGAATTTATATGTATTATTTATCAAATTGACAAACAAATTTCAGGAACTATTTGAAGCAATTCCATCTTAAGACAAATTGACAGGAACACAACCTATCTACAACCATATAGAACACCTGTCATTAAATTCTTGCAGAAGAGATCAGACTAGGTTACTCTCAAATTATTGAGGTACATATTTTAGACTAATTTTAATGATTTCCTGGTTTGAACACTTTAGGATCTTAGACTTGTTCCAGTTTTTACATTCCCAGGAAGTCAAGAAGAAAATTGATGCAATTTAAGGCTATTCTTTCCAGCATGGACTCTTGAGGGTATTGAGTACTCAGGGTATTAAAAGGCTGTTTACTGGGGAAAAAAAAAAGGTTGACCAAGACATCTCTTTTCTTTCAAAAGTAATTCATTTCTTCAGGCTCCATGGAATGGGAAAACTCTTTGTGTTTCAAAGGTTACAATAGACTGGGCTTGATGAAGTGTATTCTGTCACATCAATCATATAAATTGCTCTCACTTCAGAGAAGGCAAGGAAACTAGTATCAGTCAACAGGAAAGCTCATAGTCCTTCAACTAGTATATCATAGCATTAATATTTCAACCCAGATCTGTGTGCTTCAAACAACATGTGTTTTTTGTTCCTACCATACAACATTACCTGCATTTTATCTATTTTTAATTGATATTCTATATAAATTTACTATTTTCCTATGTCTTGCTTTACACTTAGTTGTGAAAATAACAAGTATAATACTGTCATTTGAGTTAGAAGAGTATTATTTAATATACTTATTTTTACATATAACATGTTTGGTTTTCAAAAGAGAGCCACACAGATAACTCACATACAACTTTTGATCCTCTTAATTTACAATATTTATTTTTAAGCAACTTTCCCTTTCCTATTTCTGGGATATTTTACTACTATGACACTCTTTTTTTTCATTCTGAAAGTAAATTTCATTGATTATACTCTGAATTATATTGTATTCTGAGGCATCAACTTTTGTATTATTACCTGAAAATATTTCCTTCAGGTTTTCTCAATATTCCAAAGGGTTTACTATGGAGATCATATGTTTATATTATTGAGGGAAGCATGCCAGTGAGAATTATTCTCTTTCTTCCTTTACTACTTTTTCTATTGCTAAGACATAGAAGTGAACCAGTTCCTTTCTGAACCAGTCTTCCACATGAGAGCAAGAATGATTATTGATTGTTGAACTGAAGTAAAGAGCTAAGCATTATGACTTCCCAGATCTTCACTCAACTAGCTTTCAAAAAGAACTTTATCATGACAGGCTCACCCCTAATAGGGTCATGGTATTGGAATTCAATTCAGTGGTGAAGATATTAGGAGCTAATATGAGTATGCAGCCAACTGGGTTTTCCAAATCCACTTAATCCACAATAAAGAAGGTAATTTGACCTCTCCCCACAATTTAGTTAGGTGGTTGCCAAAATGGAACAAAGGACATGAATGTGATTCTTAACCTTATAGCTTTGTTTCACTAACTATTTATTTATGAGATGTATAGATATGGATAATCTGGTAAAATGCTGGAATCATGGTTATGCTTAGAGTAGCTTAGAGAAAAATAAATTTCTAATGCATCTCAGAACTCAAGTTTAAATTAATTATTTGTGTGCATATTGATGAAATAAAGATGGGAAACAAGTTTCATTTTTACATGCCAATTTTAATAGCTGATACTTATGGTTATATAGTAAACATAAATAACATTTATTTAATGATCATCATGTGCTGAGTATTATTTTGAACTCAGCAAAATTATTATCACATTTAATCTTATTACCATATCATAAATATGCATAAAATGTATAGGAGAAAAATGGAGAAAGGAAGTCCTCAAAGAGGCAGAAGGTATAAAAAAAAGCTTTAAGAAGTATCTAATCTACAACTGTTATATATTATTTCTCTATCAAGGCAGATTAATTTAAGTTTAGTAAGAGTCCTGTAGGTTATTTATAATTATCATTGATATAAGGATGAGGGGACCAAAACTGAGAGAAGATAATTTTTAAAAGTATATATATGTATATATAAAAGTATATACATGTATATACTTTTTAAAAGTATATACATGTATATATGCATAAATATATACATGTATATATACATAAATGTATATATACATACAGAGGTTACATATATATGTATGTATATCTAGTATATACTAGAATATTGTATCAGACTGCAAATGGTATCCAGAAAAATACAAAATAAATGTTCCTTAAAAAGAATATTTTCTTGAAAGCCAGCAAACTGGCACTAGGGTGAAGATATTGGGGCTCACCGTGTTCATATATTTATAATCAAGTTACACCTAAATGATGTTGGAGACCTCTCAATGTTGACTGTATGACTATCATGGGTATCAAGAGCAAAGGAACAATAAAAAAAAATAAGTAGGCAAAAAACCATAATTAATATGTGTCTGCAGAGACAAGTGCAGCATAACCCAGAAAGGGAGGAATATTTGTCTCAAAGTATCTCTCTTCTAATATTAACTCAAGGGCACATGTGCACATTTTGGTCTTTAAAAATCAGAGACAATTCAGTGAAGGGGTGGTACTGAGAGTTGGCTTGCAGGGCAGAATGTCCACCAGTGAAGAACTATAGGTTTAAGGATGTTGACCTATGATTGCTGGCTTGAGCTTGAGGTTCCATAGGAAGAAAGTTTGAGATTCAAGTGATGAGAGAGTCAGGTAAGATGAGCTGTATCTCCTTACTGAAGAGGATACCATTTATAGCTTGTGACCATGACATGTGAACAGCAGCCTTATCATCTTGAAGCTCAGAAAATTTCAAAGTCTGTTTGACGTGCTCAGATCTTAACAATAGTGATAAGTGCCCCAAGTTAAGGCTCCATGCTGAAGTACAAAGGGAACAATTGCCAACAAGTGAGACTATCTTTCAATTATAATCCCCATGTGTTACTGCATCTATTGCTTAGTCAAGTTTAGAGACTGAGCTCAGCGTGAGATTGTTTAAGAGTTTGGGATGTGGAGTTAGTTTTGGAAGATGGTCACTGTCAATCTATTTTTATTAGTTTCTAGTATTTTTTATATTTCTCTTTTAATTATCTCTTAAGTCTATTAGCTAACAAATAGCATATTTTTAGTCTCCATGTATATAGTTTTCCATTTATAGGAAGAAATATGTAGTTGTGGGTTTATCTAATAGCTTTGTGATGAACATGCGAGTAGGTACTATGATGGCTAACAGTCCAAACTTCTGTCTCCCTTCTCCCCTGGACAAAAAGACTGCTGGAAACACATCACATTTCTAAGATGGCATGACAGAACTAGACATTTGGTGACAATCATAATGTAGTATATGAAAATGCTGATTTATAATGCTATGTACCTGAAACATATATAATGTCGAGTCCCTATTACATCAAAAAAAAAAAAAAAAGAACATTAGGAAGTACATAGCATAAATAAAGTTTTAAAACACACTGTTTAAAATTATAGTAGTACCTAATGGGGACAATATAGAAACACACTGTTTAAAATTATAGTAGTACCTAATGGGGACAATATAGAAATTACAAACATTTGGAGACAAGTAATAAAGATGTTTTGAATTCTCATCTATTATAACTGAGATTCAACAGATAATTATCTGAAATTGAAATCAGGGATAAAAAGTTTAATTCCCAGACTTACAAAGATAAAACTAGAAATAAACAAGACAGAAAAACTTAATAGAATTTACCTCTTAGAAGTGAGGTTGGAGATGGATTGTGATTCTTGTGCTTTCCTTAAGTTTTTTTTTTGTACTATAATATTTCACACATGTGAATTTATCATTTTGATTAAAACTTGTATCAAAATAGACAAACAGTATATTCTTCACTTTTTTATATTCTTCAATATTTTTTCCATATAATACTATATTCCAATTAAAAAATGTAGAAACCAGGCCCCTAGGGAGCTTCATGAGAAAAACTGGGGCTCTCGATGTATAAACCAACCTCCTCTTTTCCCCTGGGGAAGCTAAGAACTAAGAAGTTTCTTTTTTACTGTGTGGTATGCTTGGTTAAGATTCCAGGAAGAGCGTGTCCCTCATTTCTCTGCTGGCTTTTGTGAATCTTGTTTTGTATTTTCCAAGTTTGAAGAAGTTTTTAGTTTCTGTACTTCTTGTAAAAGGAAATTTCCTGGAGTTGTTGTCAAAATGGTGTGTTTGTAGGGGAAAGGAAAGTTCAAAATATCCCACTGCTCTTTTGCTGATGTTTCCCCATCAAGTGCCCTTTTACATAGATGAGTGGATTAAATATGTGGTATAAATACACAATGTAATAGTACTCAGCAATACAGAAAAGATGAACGGTTGTCATTTGCGATAACATAGATGAAATTGAAGGGGATAATGCAAATAAGTCAGAAAGAGAAAGACAAATATGGGAAGAAAGATACTGATCAGAGTATGGTCTTACATGTGGAATATAAAGAAACAAAACAGAGTCAATCAAAACCAATCCAATAATAAACCATAGAAATCTGCCTATAGATTTAAGATTACCAGAGGCATAGGGGTTGGGGAAAGGCAAAGTACAGAAGGAGCCCAGTGGGCTATGGTGAATGAGTATGACTCTTTTTATCTGTAATTTACTAATTACAGTTCAGCGGCAATCTAATGGTCACTATAGAGCAAAATATAGCTCAACTTCATTTCACTTCTTTCAGGCTTCCTATACCTAGATCCTGACTCTAGACATCATACTCAGCTATTTGAATCTTTGTCTATTTATGTTTTTATTTCTTTGTTATTTTATGTACAAACCTGACTTGAACTTAGTGAAGCATTGGATTTCTTGACTTACTATGTCTCTCTTAAAGAATGCATTTTTTTTTTACTTCTTTTACTTTTCAGGATTCACAAGAGATTTTCCAATAATCACAACCTGATTTCTCAACTGACCCTTTTTGCATTGAAAAATATTAGCTCTATCATTTGTTTTCTCTGTTCTTGCTTATGGTCTTCTGCAACTCTTGCTGAAAATAGCATGCTATATTACTGATAAAATTCTAAATTCTAAACCTCTAAGTCTGATTGGATTCCACATTGCAGAGTAATCATTTTTATGTGTCTCTAGATATCTCTTAAAAATCATTCATTACATTGTTCATGTCTTCTAATCTCTACTTTTCTTATTCTC
This sequence comes from Uropsilus gracilis, assembly GCA_004024945.1. Taxonomy (NCBI): domain Eukaryota; kingdom Metazoa; phylum Chordata; class Mammalia; order Eulipotyphla; family Talpidae; genus Uropsilus; species Uropsilus gracilis. The sequence goes on from PVHY01002451.1 coordinate 50,838, forward strand.
AGAAGATGAATCATTTTTGTTAAGAAAACAAAGGGAATCAAATGGCAACATGATTAACATCCTATCCTATCACTGGCAAATTAATTTCTGTTGGTAATGTTCATTACTTCCTTACATTCAATGTAGAGGATTAAGTGTCCATATTCCTTTCCAAGATAAAAATCATTTCTATGCATGTTCCATCCTTTATTGCTTCTTAAATACTTTGAATAACAATCTAAGATTTCTCTATTATCAAATCTCCTCACCACAAAGTTTCCTCTAGAACTAACAAGCACATGTAAATAAAAACACTAAACAAAGATTCGGGGAAAAAAATAAATCATGAAAGATTACAAGAAGGAGGGAATTAGAAAGATGAGGAATAAGAAGGGAAGGATGGAAGAAAAAAAAATCTTCCCCAAACTCAGATTCTCATGAAATTGTCATAGTTTTATCACAATGCATTATAATTAAACTAATCTTCTCTATGCCAGGTTAAACCACTGCTTCAACTCAGTTCTCTCACTTGAGTTGCAGATACATGTCATCTGCTCAGTTGTACTTGCTGGAAGAGATCATAGACACCTTAGTTTCAACTAAAAACTAAAATTTTCTGTACCTTCCAAACCAATTTATTTTTTGCTGTTCTCCCTATATCAATAAGTGACATTCAATAAATGTTTATTGATTAAATGATATATGCCCATTGACCAACTCTATTATTAATGATCCACTTGATTATATTCTTTTCAGTTATTGAATAATTAAAGAAGTATCAAGAAAAATATTTTAAAAGGAAATTAAAACAATTGATTTAGAATGTTGATCTGGAACTTTGGAGAACTAAACCCTGAAACACTGATTTCAATTTTATCTTATCTAAAGTTCAGAGGTTGAACTTCATTTTACAAAGGCTGTTTCCAATGCTAATATTCAAAGATGATAAAAGTGTCTATTGAATACAGTACTTACATATTATTGTGACTTATATTTGGTGTTAACATCTTAAAATATTTGTAGAAAAGTCCAAATGTATTATATCTGTACTAGATAGAAGAACAGAAGATATAAAATATGTGAAATTATTTAAAGTTTTTGGACTGAATGAACAACTTTTCATTTGTTTTCTATGATAAAGATTCTAAGAATTGGACATTTTAGTTCATGGGCACGAAAGCATATCTATACACAATTTATACCAATAAATTGGAATAATAAAGTTGAAATTGGGTGGGAAAAGAGAGACTTTTTAACTATTGCCATATAACCTAAAACATTTTTTTCTAGCTTCTCCCTAAGAAGTAGACTTAAAACTGTAATGTTTGTTACATTTACTATTTACTATTTACTATTGTTATGCAAATGCTAGCCACTAGCTGTTTTTTTTTAACTTTTTACCCAACTGCAGGAAGAAAAAATAGAACTGCAGTTTGAATTCACAGTTGCTTGACCTACAACTCCTGTAGCCTAAAGACATTTAAAATTGTAGAGTTTTGTTATTTGTAGCCCCCTTATCACGTTTTAAAGCTAGAACAGATTTTTAAAGTAACAAGAAATATTTATCTTTTTGAGACTAGGTCTCACTGTTTTTGCCTGTGTAACAGCAGGTTCACGTTGCCTGGGGTAACACTGACTCAAGCAATCCCCAGCCACAGTTTCCCAGGTTGCGGGATTACAGGCACATGCCACCACCATGCCCAGTTATATTTTTTTGGAACTAAGTCTTGCATTGTTGCACCTAGCGGGACTCAAACCATCATTTCTGGCCCCGGCCATGGTTTCCTAGGCTGCCGCTTACAGGTATGTTTCACCATGCCTGGCAAATTATTTATTTTTAATAGTGATTTTTTATTTACTACAAAAAGAAACATATAAGAAAAACTCTCTGATTAACATTTGTTCAAAACCTTTCTCAACATTGTTTAAAGTCTTTCCTTGAGATTGTTTAAAACTCTCAGTTCTTTAAGTCCTGTTAAATTTAAATTTTATAATAGTGAAATATTTATATTTAAATGATATTTGTAAAAACTATAAGACGAATTTTGGTAAAATCAAAAGGTTTTATAGATAAGTAAAAACTCATGATTTTTATTAACCATGAAAATATTTAATTGCTAAATATTATTGTTAGAGTTTTACAAATCTGTATAGATCCAGTAAATAGGATTACCTTATAACTTTATTGTCCAAAGTAAAATCTTTTTGAGAAAGAAAAGAGCTGCTAAGAGTAATTGTGCCAAGAGAACAGGAGTAAGACCAGATTATGTTGAGCAAACTGAGACAGGATCTACACACCTTCAAACCCAATTAAAAACTGCTGTATTAGACCTGAGTTATCTCATGTTTGCAAAAGTTGTTTCTAAAGTTTTGCCATAGATCTGCCAAAAATTATGATGAAGATGTGTAAACAATGTTTTTTTTTTATGGTTTATTCTTTTTAATACTGTGGAAAATTATATGGAATAGCATTTGTGGTCTAAAGACAGGAAATTTAATCTAGAATAATAAATATCAGTAATTTTACTACTTTTCATATGTCAAAAGCAGTAAAACATTTTATAACAAAATAATTTTCTAAAATATCTTTTTCCATGTAAAAATAAGTGTTTGATCAGTTATTTTGCTTGGTAAGGATATGAAATCTAAAGTTCAGTGTTTCCATAAGTTAGTTAATTTGGCTCCTAATTACAGATATTTATTGCATCTATAATTTCACTTAGTTATTTGATAAACACATATGCCCATTGGGAAACTATAGATAACTACTCAACAATCCAATAAAATTATTTAAGTAGTTGAGAATACTAAAATTCCTAGGGACAGATAGTTGGAAGGGCATTCAATTAAAAACAACAAAATTTTGAACGTATGCACTGTGCCAGAAAGACCTGATTATTTGACAATAAATAAGGAACTCATAGTTTGTGAGATATCCAAAACACCAAAAGGATTGTAAAGCAGTATGAAAAATTGTATCATGGAAATTTGTGAAAGGTTATTTTTTACTTTCAGGGGGAAAAAAATAGTTCTTGGTGAAAGCTGTTTTTAATGAGATTTTCTTGCTGGGAAGCAGTAAGATCTCACATTCTATGCAAGAAGGATAATAAAAATTAGGTAAGAATTTCAGAATACTGGAAAACATCAGCGATTTCAGTAGTACACTGAAAGATGAGGACAAAGATAAGTTGCCATAATGCTGAGAGTTCAATGTGAAATGTGAATCTTAACTGAAATGCAGGAATTTTGGGTATGCTTTCCCTTTGGGACAGCCATGGGTTCAGAGTGAAGGAAACAAGGAGAATTGTTAAGGCTGGCTTTCTCTTTCTCTTTTTTCCCCCAGATTATGTTTACTGAGGTAAAGCAGGTTTACATCTTTTATCTGCTCTTGAGGTTACAGGTTCAAACCTCTACAAATGTTTACTTTCAATCCCCGCCCACTACAATTGCCTTAACAATTCTCTGTCATATTCCATTTGGGTCTCTTCCTTCCCCCACTCCCAACTGACCACCCTCCCACTCTGGTTGCCTCAGTTTTGAAGTCAGATAGTGTTTACTATTGGTTTAGTTTTTATTGACATGTCATTATTTTTCCTATATTTTCACATATAAGTGAAACAACCTGTATGTGCCTATCTCCTGACTTATTTCACTTAGTATATCCTCTCCGCATGCTAAGGATATAAACAATGGAATACTTCTCAGCTATAAAAGGAATAATTCCTGCCATTTGCCAAAGTATGGAAGACAGGTTCTTTTATCAATATAAGGCAGATTGGGTAGAAGGGAGTTTGTTGCCATTTGGGTATCATTCTTAATTTTTACTTAAGTATGAAGACAGATAGGTATCTGTCTGGCATATTTACCATATCATGTGCTCTGAACCAAAACCGAGGTCTCAAGTGAATACACTGGTTGTAAAAGGCACTGAGAGAGATGAGGAATGGAATGTAATTCTTGGACTATTTGATGAGTTATAGTACTTTTTAAGGATAGAGAATAATATAACACAATAGGTAGATATCTCAGGTATTCACTGAGTTCTTTGTACAGAGGGGTCTTTCTTTTAAAAAGGTAGGGGGTTCTAAGGAAGGATTCTGTATCTGCTTCTCATAAACTATCAACTCCAAAAATCCTAAACTAATAGTTGACCTCATCACTGGATACCAGAGTCCTCCTGGGGGCATTTGAAAAGCTGGAATTGCTTAGTCTCCCAGAAAGGACATAGATGACAAAAGATGTACCTACAGCCATATTGCCCCATAGTATTGCTCTTTTTGATTTTTTCAATCAGATGAAGTATTAGAAACATACTGGAGTATATTTCAGGTGCAAATCAGAGAGTGAGAAGCTCAAGGTCAAACACAAAGACTATTAGCTGATCCTATAGTAAAAGTCCATTTGGCCACTCATGGTGTGTGGAGGCTGAAGAGCAAGCACGTCCCCAAATCAGAAACCTGAGTGTACAGAGCTGATTTTTTCACTATTTATCTTTTTTACCCATCACTGCATGTCAGACTTCTCAGGAAAGAACAAAGTCCTATATGCTCTAGAAGTGATACAGATCTCCCCTGAAAGCAAACTATAGAGGAGAAAATCAAGGAATAAAGTCCAAATAGATTTTGAGCCAAAATTATCTTTTACAGTAGAAAAGAAATCATAAAGTAAATGTTGTTTCATTACAGGAAGTATTTTGAAATAGTTCTGTGAAAAATTGGGAATAAATCACCCTCTATATTAGAGCAGCATTTAAAATCTCTAATGCTTGGCTCGGGTTCACCAGGTCAGGTGTAACTTGTGGGGACAATGGATGCGCTAAAGTTCCAAAATTTGTTTGGAGTTGCAACGAATTCCAAAGCACAGTGATAAGCCAGTGAAAACCTCTCCATGCAGTCTCTCTGTGTTCCAGAGCCCCCTTTTGGTATTTATGGATATTGTTAGGAGGAGATCTTGTAGGGATAATTGCTCATGTGTGTTCTAGGGTTATCACCGATACATAGTATGCTCCAAGATGAAAAAACAAGCAAGCAAGCAAACAAACAAAAAAACAGTTGGTGTTTTCAAACAAATACAAGGCATCATCTTAACAATTTTACCAATTTCTAGTTTAAGTTGGGGCTTCCTGAAACAGCTATCATCTCCTATCCCCTCCTCCTACCAAATAAGACCATCTGAGAAGTTCTCAAAAGGAAATGCATTTTGTGGAGGTTTCTGACATCTATGTAGTTCTTTCATCCTGTTTCCCCCCCTGTAGATCAAAAGGAGAACATGCTCTTTAAAAGAAGCATGATTTAGAGTAAAAAAATTTCTATTAATTGCATTAATTTTTTCATTCATTGATTTGCTTTAAAAAACTTAATATTAAAAGATAATATATACTACATATCAAATACAACTTTAGGCGTTTAGGATAGAATAAAGAATAAGATATAGTTTCTGCCATATGAGTTCACTGTCTGATAGGAAATAATATATAATCTATCCAAACAGATATTACTGGAATTTGGTGGGTTGACAGAGGAGGGAAACCTCATCCATACTCAGAAAAGAGGAGAGTTAGCTTCCTACAGGAAGTCATTCAAGTCCTAAATGAGACATAGGAACTAATCAGGCAAAAGGATGGGATCTGGAATAAGAACATGGCATTCCAATCAGATAAGAGAACACGGGGGAACACACACTAGTAAGAATATGAATGAGGGATGCTGGAGGTAGAGTGGTCAGCAATTCATTATCATAGAACAGAAAGTATAAGAGGTAGGTAAAACATAAGACTGGAGATAAGGCCAGAGAACAGATCACCAACACCAAACAATATGATCAACAGGCAGTGGTGGCTTCTGAGCATTGTAAGTAGGAAAATTATATAATCATGTGTTTTAGGTAAATTATTCCAGCAGTGGAGAGAATTGTTTTAAGTTTCTAGGGCTGAGATGGTATAGGTCCAGAGATCCATTTAAAACCTCTATCATTGATTTAGGATAGAATTAGAAAAACAAAGGGATGGTGGACAAACAGATTTGAGTAAGAAATATATATTAGCAACTATATAATATAATATAATATAACAGCAACTATAGAATATAACAGTAACTATAGAAACTGTCAATGAGAAGTGTTATAGATGACTCTTAGGTTCCCAGCTAGAGACTAGCTAAAAAGAAGTACTTGTGATCAGGAATGTTAGGAGGACACAACTTTTCTACACTCTTTCAGTTTCTACAAATATAAATGAAATATTCCTATTCTTTTGCTGTATTGATTTGGTGGGAATAGGAATAATGCAGTGTGAGCAGGTACTATAAACTTATACCAAAACGCCAGTTCAAAGGACACCTGTACTCCTATGTTTATTGCAGCACTATTTACAATCACCAGTATATGAAAACAACTCAAAGCTGCCCAAACAGAAAAATGGATCAGAAGATTGTGATATATTTATGCAATGGAATATTATTCAACAATGGAAGACAAACTTGATACATTTCTAGCAACATGGATGGAGTTAGAAGGAATTATGCTAGTGGGAATAAGCCAGAGAGAAAAAGAGAAATATGAGATGGTCTCATTTATATGTGGGATATAGGGAAAACAAACAAAAGGAGGAAAAAAAGTTAAAACTAAAAGATTGACAGCAGAACTAAAGCATAAAGCAAGGGGGTGGGAGTTAGAGGAGGAGGAGTGCTCAGGGGAGGGATAGATATGGGAGATTGGGATGGCATATCACAGGTGACAGGGTGGTGGGAAAACCTCAAGGTATACAATGACATAAAATATATGTGTGTGTGTGTGTGTGTGTGCAACCAAGTAAGAAATAATAATAGTAAAATAAAGGGAAAGGAAATAAAAGGAAAAGAAAGGAGAAGAGATCATTGTGGGTATTGAGTTCTAAAGCTCAGGAAGAGAAGTCAGGAAGAAATTGCTGGGCATCAGTATGGTGTGAGGGAGATAGTTACTCTCCCACACTCAGGCATTATAGTTGCACTATGTATGAGGTGAGATGACTCTGAATTTGTGTAAGCTGAAAGAGTTGTATCAATAAAAAGTCATAGTAAAAGTGAGTTTTATGAAATGAAGTTTAGGCAGTATGAAGCTGTGATAGGAGCGTTAAGGCTTGAGGGAAAAGACCTCGCTGCTACTATAGTTGTAGAGCTATCATCAGATTAACAGTGGACAAGAACATTAATTAATGTACCACTGGTTTACATTGTTGGTATTTTGGAACTACAGGACCTTCTCCTGCCTGCGCCTTCACTTGCCCTTTACTTGTAGTAACTGTTACATACCTGTCAACAAATTACACATAGTTTACAACCATAGTCTACCATGATTCCTCACCAAAGAACAGTTTTATTCTGCCAATGCATCATCAAGTTTTGATGGTAGTACTTGACCAGAAAAGAGAATCATTTGATATTACAAAAAGTACTATCAAAGAAAAAGGTTGGCATTCCTGTGTTTGAAAAACAACCTTCTAAAAAAGGGAAGACTCCCAAGGAGCCAGGCGACTGGGCTTTTACACGACAACTCGTGCTATCGGAAAGGGGCTTCTATGTTGTTACACATGGTTTGTGATCTTGTGTCCTTCAAAGGATAGTAACCAGGACTTAATCCTTGGGAACAGGTAGATGTGCTGCATAAAATTTAAAATATCTCCTGTGATTTCACCTCTGATTTTGTATCTGCAATTATGTTATATTCTTTGGCTTAAGGAACTTAACTTGTGTAATAAATTTTACTAATTTTTGACCTGAAATTATGGAGAAAGCTCCAGATAATCTAGGGTGCTCAAAAGAGTCAAAAGAGTCCTTAAAAGAAGTGGAAGATCAGAGAAATCAGAGAAATTCAAAGCTAGAAAAAGATTCGATTTGCTGTTGTTGACTTTAAGATGGAGGGTTCCATAGGGTCTTCAGTCTTACAGCCCAAAGGAATGGAATTCTGCCAACAATCTGAATGGGTTTAGAAGTCAATTCTGCCTCAGAATGTGCAGAAAGGAATGCAACTCTGCCAACACTTTAATCTCCAATGAGTGAAACCCTAAACTGAAATTCTGTTATATCATACTGGACTTCTAACTTGGAGATTATAATAAATGAGTGTTATTTTAAGCAACAACATTTGTTGTAGTTAGTTGCTCAGCAATAGAAATCTAATATATTAAGTATTGTAGGGGCTCTGGATTACCATAAGGGAGTGTCTTGAGGAGGAAATAAATATATGTAGTGTGGGAGGTTTACAATGGACCAGATTGTCCAAATTTATTTTAAATGCTAAAAAAAAATGGATGTGATCTCATTTTGTATTTAAGATTTAGGAAACACAAATACAAGTTATAATTAGAATGTGATTAGGGAGCAATAACAAAAATAACACCAAAATCACAGACTGAAGTAGTAAGAATTCATGTAGTAAAAAAAATAATCAGCAGAAAATTGTTTATACTTTTGGACTTTTTTCACTGGGCAATTTTGTATTTTTAATCAATATATGGAAAGTTCATTTTAAACATCTGTTTGTACATCAAATGCACAGAGCTAATCAAGGAAGATGCTCAGGTGCTTCTGGACCAGAAGCATTTATTTTCTGGGGCCCATGACAGTGGTAGTAAGAATCAGGAGGGAAAATATTCAGTGGAATAAATCAGAGCTGCTCATCAAGAATCTTTCCTTAATTAACATTTCTTCTTCTGAAAGTCTTCTTTATTCAAACAAGAAATGCTCAGTGTTTTATGAGAGCATTACCTTATACGCATTTCTGTGACATAATGCCTTTGGACTACTTTGTTACTCAGTATTTTCCTTTACAGCTGAGTTTTTATCCTTCCTTTGCCATTTTAAAATAGTGAAACAGAAGAAGCAATGTCTTATCATGTTTCTGAGTCATAATTTGATGAATATGAGTCATCAGTAAGTGATACCACTATCCACCCAGTCTCCCAAGCTAGAAACATGGGTCATCTCAGGCTTTTCCCCTCTCTCTCACCCTGCATCCTGTCTCTCACCAAGTCTTAAAGATTCTATCTCTTTAATCTTATTCATGTCCACTTCTCTCCCAACACTGCATCACACACCAATTCTTATTGGTATGAATACAATAGCCTCACAAGGAGTCTCCCCCTTTGACTGCATTTCTCTCATCCATCAACCCCTTGCAATCACAGTTATCTTTAAAAATATCACATCAGATATTACATTCCTGGTTAACAATATTTTATTAACACTATGACTTTCTAAAGATACTCTGTAGCTTAACCCACAAACTCCAAATCTGGAAGCTGCCTCTGCAGCCATCCCCTCACAGTCCCAAATCCATGTTTCTCTTGAACTTTTCCCACTGTGCCATTTCTTTAAATATGCCACTCCAGCCTGCAGATGACTCTCTGTGTTGTTTATCTGAACTGCCCGTTCCACAATTTTTAAAATTTTATACACCTATCTATTATTTATGCTTCGAATCTCACATGATATAATAATTTCTACAGGAACATACCACCCTCAGTGAGTCTGAGGGTGTTTATTTTTTAATATTTTTTTTCTCTGGTTGAAAAGATACTCAGCTATGAAAGCTAAAGTTCTGTCTTGTAATAATTGATTTACTCTTTGTCCTCATAGCGTGCAAGCCTCAAAACACAGGACTCCCATTTTGACTATTACTAGAGCTTGCTGCAGCACCTGGCACTTGGTGAATGCCAACAAACAGCTTACTCCTCTGCTCCCCTGAGGCTGCTGTTCATGGTGTGCCTTGACATACATTTTCAGCATGAGCTCTTGTGTCTATATTCACTTTCTATTACCTCTTGTCTTGCTCCACCAAGAACTTTGGGTCAGAAATTTATATGACATTCACACTTTACAACAAAATGAGATACCTCTTTCATTTACTGATGGCATTTATCTCTAGTTGTGAGGGTGGGTGTTGTCATTTACTAGAGGTGACTTGAGTGGTTGGTGAGGTAGTTTCCTGATTTTCAGTCACATCACATATTCACATTGTTTGTACAAAGCATAATTATCTCACCAATATGATAGAAGTATTAGGTTCTTCACTGAAATATATTTGGGTAAAATACACTACATTTTTAAAAAAGTCATTTCACTTTTAAAGTGATAAGACATGATTTTGACACATATTTAAACTTGATGAAACCTAAAAAGCTGCATCAGAAATATTTCATTGAGGAAAAAGAGGGGAAGAAGTTTAAGTAAGAGAATATACCATGAATATTGCAAGGACTCTAGAGGAAATGATAGGGAGTATATGTAGGTTATTTTTTTATTGATTGGCATAAACTGAGGAACTTTCTAAGCTTAAAAGTGATGGAAGCAGTCATAAAGGAAAGGAGATCAATTAAAATTTATAACCATTTAAAATAATTCTAGGTCAAGAAAAGTCATACATAAAAATAGAGGCAAATAAAAAAACAGGGAGAATATGTGTTATAAACAAAGTAATTTTAAGGTAACTTAACAAAATTTTACAGTAACTAAAGTAATTTTTGAAATTTCATGGCCCTAACTTTAAATATCAAGAGTAATGAACATAGATGACAGAAATAAAATAATAACCAATCAATAATTGAAAGTAGCTTTAACTTTGCTAACAACATAGAAAAATCTAAGCAAAATCATTTTTTCTTTTGTCCTTTAAAATGAACTGAAAAAGAGTGAAACAAGCCTAGCTGTCCTGTGCTGTGAAACAAGAACATTAACTCATGGCTTGTAGGAATGCAAGTAATTACACATTTCTGGAAAGTAACTTAGCAATGTACATAACAAACCTTAAAAGCATTCATATAACTTGATCCAGCAATTCCACTTCTAGAAATTATAGACAAAGACATATCTATACATATAGATATATATATCTCCATAAAGATTTTTCATAAGATTATTTATAATAATGATGACTTGAAATTAGCATCAGTGATCCAAATTTCATTTTAGAATCTCAGGAAACCAAATTCAAACTTAAGTTGAATCTCAACTAGCCATAGCAAAGAAAAGATAGTGAAAAAGGGTGATTAAGAGGTGAAACTTGGAATGGTTTATCCGCCTCTTTTTTAACAGAAGATACTGTGGTCTTTTTTTTTTTTTTGAATTGCAAGCTCAATTTGGTGGGACACAGTCAGAATTAAGACAGAGTTAAGCAAACCTAAAAATTTATCCCAGAAGTATTTTGTCAAGGAAACATGGTACAGGATAGAATAGAACAGAAAATATGAGAGGGTATTTTTGGGTAAAGGTGAAAAAAAGTTTCACAAACTTCTTAACCAGCTTATTACTTGGAGACCCAAGCACCCTGTTTCCCCCTTTAAAAAATAACTCGCAGAACATTTCAAACATATCTGGAAGTAGAGAGGCAAGAATAATGAATCCTCATATACCCATTGTCCAGCTTCTCAACAACTCTTCAGTCTATCAGTTTCATATCTCTCCTCCCACAAATTCATCCCCTCCAGTGACTACTTTTAAACCAAATCCTAGACATCATATAATTTCATCTGGAGAAAACCCCAGTATGAATATCTGTGACACTGTAATATTATAAGAAGTCTATATTTTGTTCTCTCCAGTCTGGCACAGAGCTCTTAAAACATTTGTCATTTCCTGAGAGATAGAAGTGAGAAGAGGCTTTTGCTCATTCATAGTAAGCCCTTTCAATCTTACCAGCGTGTGTAAATGAAGTGTCTCTTGGCAGAATTAGGTAACTTCAGGATGGAGGAGTTGCTAGAGGAACCAACCCTGTGGTTAGAGGGTTGAAACTTTCATCCCCACAGTCAGCTTTTCCAAGAAGGGAAAAGGCTGAGGGTTTAGAGATTCAACTAATCACCAAAGGCCAATGATTCAATTTTTGGGGTGTGTGTGTGTAATGTACCTGAAAAAATGCCTACACATCAGGAGCTTGGACAGCTTTTGGGCTGGTGAAGATGGCATTCCCAAAACTCTATGGGGACAGAAACTCTATGCTCTGGATTGTTCCAAATCTCACAATGTAATTCTTCCTCTGGTTGTTCATCTATAGTCTGTATTATATCCTTTATATGAAACTGGTAAATGCAAGTAAATATGACCCTAAGTTTTGTGAGTTTTAGGAAATTTTCAACCCTGAGTGAGGGCTTCTTGGAAGCCCTTAACTTTGTAATCAAAGATACATAGATATATAGATATATAGGTATATAGGTATTCTGGGGATCCATTACTTGTAATTGGTATCTCAAGTAAAGGTGATTATGTGGAACTGAGTCCTTAAATTTGTGAAATCTGACACTAATTAAAGGTAGGCAGTGTCAGAATCATATTAAATTATAGGATATCCAAGTTGGTGTCTTGAGAGTTGGAAAAAAATTACTGTAGAGATCTCCCCACACCCCATACATCTACTGTCAAAAATGTTGTGGGTAAACACTTTTCCTTTAATTTCTAAGACACCTCTTAAAAATACAAAGACACTTTTGTTATTGTATCTTAAGATAATAATAATAATTCTGCAATATCATCAAATACCCAGTAAGCAGTCAGATTTTACCAATAATCTCATTCATTTCTTTATTATGTATGGTTTGCTCAACTCAGGATACAACTAAGGTCTATGCTTGTAGATGAACTGAGATCAGCCAATGAAAGATGAACAGCCTTGGACAGCACTGCAATGACTTTGAACAAATGCTGAATAATTGAAAATTGATTAATTAATTATTAGTACCATAAAATGAGATGCTGACAGTTATTATAACTGGTATTCATAGGCTTTATACATGGAAGATAAAGTGATTATAGTTTTGTTTATTTAGAATAGCCTAGCAAACAAATACATTCATATTTAATGAATGTAGGTATTTACCTACACAGATAGCAGGTACTTCTCCAGTCACTATTACTTATGTGGAAGCTTCTCCCTCCTAACAGGAAAATCGTAAATCAAATGGGCAAATATGGTCTGCAGCTTTGTCTTACAGGCGCTGGGAGCAGCATATACTGCACTGCTTGATGCCATACATTGAGGTGAGGTCTGAGAATGGCAGATCTTTCTACTATCTGGGGGTCACACTGTTGTGTAAAGTCCTTTGAAAGAATATTCTGTAACAACCATGAAGGTAACCCTCCTCAAGCTAGTGAATTTTCCCTTTGAAATTCATTAAGGAAAATGTAAATGTTTTGCAGTGCCTGTCTTGTTTAGTCAGTTGCAGGCAAATTGCTGATTACATAACAGGTATTTGATCTACAAGCACTGGCAAGGTGAACCCACAATTTTGTCTAATAGCCAATCTCTTATCTCTCTTTAATATATATATACAGAAGTTCCCCACACTTCTTATCACCTATCTTTGTTTCTGAGGTTTCTATTAACCCCAGTCAGGAGTAGCTCAGAAAAAGTATCTAAAATAGGTATTTAGGAAGAGAGAGAAAGCACATTCATGTTAACTTTATATTATAGCATATTGTTAAAATAGTTCCATTTTGTTATTTTTTATTGTTTCTATTTCTTAAATTATAATTTAGACTTTAATAATAGATATTATAGGAAAAATAGTATATAAGGAATTTTATACTGTGATTTCAGACATCCTCTGAGGGTCTTGGAAGTTATAAGGGGGAAGTCTGTATGTCTGTGTGTATGTATGCTATATATATGTATGTATATGCTTATGTATATAATACATACACAAATATATGTTCCATACTTTTATATTTATAAAACTAAAATATATTTATTTTTAAAAATATTTTATATTTGTAGTATTTAAACATTTATAACATTTAAAAATTTTGAGTTGGCAACTTAGGAGTGATTTCAATTTTTTTCTTTCATATATTGTATATTTTATATATTTTCTATAACAAATGTTCATTACCTTTAAATTCATAAAGTGCAAAGTGGAGAGGGAACATGTCTTGTGGTGGTTGTGGTGTGGAAAAGTACACCTGAAGGGTGTGATCCTATACTTCTAAGTCATGTAGATCTGTGAACCAATGGTAGTGCAACAAAGAAAAAAAATCAGTAGCTAATTATGGTAATAGAATTATTAACATTTTCTATTTCTTTTCTATCATGTGCTGTTCATTGATAAAAATATCTATCTGAATGTGATATGCTTTGTAAGATTATATGAAAAATCTGAAGTATGAACTAGAGTTAATTTTAAGAAATAGCATATTCTTTACATTTTTATCTTGTAAGAATCATATTATACTCATCAAAGAACAATAACTTCTCAATATTTCAGTCATAAAATCTTGAAAAAATGTACTTCTTTCCTGATCTTTTTATATCTTAATTTGCAAGTTAATGTTAAGCATATATGTCATATATATTTCAAATTATGTTATTAATATATACACAAATAATATTAATATTCATTCTTCAAAATAATAAACAAATCTGGTATTGCTGTATAAAGAAAAATATCACTATGAATGGTAGAAAGAATGACGTCTTTGTATAATTTTATCTCCTCTCATTGTTTTCATTTCTACTGATATTCAAAAAATTTCCACATCCATTTTCTCTCTCCAGCCATATCAGATGGATACACCTACCTGCAGTATCCTAGCTATCACACAGGAACTTTAAATTGAACACATTTAGAAACATGTCCTTGATCTTTCCCTTGATCTTACCGCCAACCTGAATTTTCTATCTTACATCTCTGGTACATCCTTGGTACCTTTGTTTATTGAAACACCCATGTTTTAGACTTAGAATTGACTCGCCCCTCTCCTCATAGCCTCTTTCCATTCAGTTCTGCCAATTTCCACCCATAAATATTTTCAGATCAGCTCCTTATCATCAGACCTCATTCCACTATTGCTCTAATCCAGGTCCTGAGCTGCACCTTGTTTGTTTCCATGCCTTCTGTCTTCTATCTCTCCATTCCATCTTCTACACAGCCTGCAGGGGTGTTTCTCATACAGGGATTTAACCACATTACTCCTTGATGCAAATCCCTTTCAATGACTCATCATCACCTATAGCATAAATTCCAAGCTTTTAGTTTGGAATTTAGTTTGCATGGCTCTTCATGTCTCATTACTCCCAGTTAGAGGTTTATGCTCTAGCACCTCTGAGCTGATGATAATTTCTCTTTCATATGCTATGCTGATTTTCAGTTTTATGCCTTTGCTCATGCTTCACCTTCTATACAAACATGATCACCTATCCTCTATCTCCAGACATGCCGCTATATTTATTCCTTAGAATGAGTTCTATCAGCACCTCCTTTCAGAAATCTTGGCTTTTCCTTCACACTACTATATTTTATATTTTCCTTTATGCTTGAATATACCCTAGACATATTAATATTACTGTGTTTCCAGTTTGTTTCATCAAATCATCTCACTATGACTGAATTTCCACTAGACAATGTGTTCCTTGAAGAAAGGAACTGTGTCTTATTTATCTTTCATCAAATCACTTCATATATACCCTATACACAATAGGTCTCTAAACACAAATATAGGAAAGATAGTAATGAATGATGTGTGAGAAGATATACTAAGCTATTTTCTTCAAATCTCCTGGTAATTAAGGATATGAGAATTGGACCTGGTACTTGGCTCTGTCAATCAGTTTGGGGGAAACTGTGTCATGAAAATTTACACTAGGAGATGACTTTACCTTTAGGAAACAAGAAAAAAAAACATTAGTTCAAGAAGAATAGAATAAAAGTCAGGTTGGTAGAAGCAGTTGGTATTTTATAAGAACTAATTTGAAGAATCATCAGTAGAGACATAACATTTTCTTACTAAGCTTGGTTTCAACTGTTTTTAGAAAATCAGATTCTTAGAAATCTTCACCTCTACTTTAACCACACCACAACTCTTTTCCCAAATCCCCACATGTCTCCCCTCCCCGCCCCAGGCCAGATCTCACCCCTTCCTGTTGCAGATGAGGTCATGAATATTCAGGAAACCCCTGGGTATTAACTAGTAAGGAACAGAAATAAAATGAAGGTTGAGCTATCACAATGTTGCAGTAAAAGATTACATATGAAGGCAAGTTGACTTAGGAATATCATGAAGTAAGTTGGTAAATGGCAGAATCATTATGGGAAGAAAAGTAGAGTAAGGCGTAGAATTAGAAAAAAGGGAACATCCATATAGCATTCCATCTCAAGACCTAAAGATGTGGTTTAAAGATTTAAGTCATGGGTGTCAGCCCCTTGAACAATATAAGAAAGCAGCTTCTGTCTGTGGACACCACAATTTGACTCACATCCTATGTGACAACATCCCCATTGCTTTGTTTAGCTTGGTTGAATTTGATTCAATTAGGAAATGTTTCTAATAAGATACAGTATGTCTTCAATTGGAGGGAAACAGGTGAGTCACATATACACAAGTGAGCTAGTCTAGTTAGACCTTAGTCTGATGGATATTGACCAATCTTAATTATGAGTTATTTTTCAGAATTATTTGTATTGTCCCTTAAATTTGAAAGGGACACGTAAAAGTAGGTGTACATGGAAAAAGACCAAACAGGAGTAATGCTTTTATTAGAGGAGGCTTTACAAGTTCAATTTTTTCTAAAATTAAAAAAAAACATATCAGATAATTCTCAAAAGGAAGTTTCGTTTGTTGTGTCAACCATTAAGTCTGATTTATCTTAGTGGGTCCAGATATTCTAGAAGTGCTTCAAAACCTAACTCCTGTGACTGATGTGTAGGAAGCACCTTTTGAAATCTGAAGGAGTTAAGATTATATATATAAAAATTAGAGTTCTTTGATTATATTTGTTTTATGTATATGACAATAAAAGACAATACATTTTTCTTAAATGAACACAATCTCCTAATTTTCTATGAGAACTAGATAAATTTGGACTACAATAATAGAAAATGATGTTCACCTAGTAATGAAATGATCCAAACATATTGAACATGTGAGTCATGGACTCAGAAGAAAAACAATTTCTTATGCAGCTTGGAAAATGAAAGAACTACTTAAATTTAAGTAATGGATAATTCAACTTTACCTGAGGATCTCATACTAATAATTGAAAATGGAAAACATCGCAATAGCCTGAAACTATAATAGAAAATTTTACCCACTTGAATTATAATGTGCTGAGAACTACAGTTGACTGCATTTCTGCCTGAGACATGATTGTGACTAGAGGCTAAATTCTTGAACTTCATGTACCACATTTGTCCTACAAGTTGAATTAGAGGGCTGCATGGTAATTCAGCATGGTTATTAAAACATATGGAGGCTAAAATACTGATATAATACATTGGATTATAACCTGATTTGTAGAATCTGGAAACGATTCTAACTAGGCATATTCTGTTTTGTAATTTGCTCAACTTGTGGCATGCTTTAGGAACTAATATTTTGAACTAAATGTGCATTTACTGAAATAGTAAGAAGAAAATAAATTTAGGTCCTCAGGGTTTTGGGTTTGGTGCCAAATGTGGAAACTATAGACAGTCTCTGGCTTTTACCCATACAGCTTACAATCAACAGTTACTCTTGCTGCTCTGAGGGACTCTTCCTTTACCTTCCTGATTGACAGAGGAGCTCCTGCAGCCTCTGGACACCTTACCCACCATCTCACTCTATGGATCTTTTGCTTTCCTTTAGCTTTCTTACAGATGAGTCGTGTAAATAGAACTTACATACTCAGAAACCACTACTCTGAACCAGAGTGTCCCCTGATTTAGCAGCTGTCACTGAAACAACCCAAACATGCTGTCTCTTTTCTTCTTCTGTTTCTTTTCTACTGGAGGTGTGATTGTGTCGTCTCTGTTTGGGTAGGGTGGGGGAATCTCCCTTTCATATTTACATAGGGGAAATACACCACTGATGACAAATATTAAAACTTGTGAAAATATCTTCACATAACAAGGGTATTATAAAGGACATTGGTCAGTCTGTCAATTTACCATTCAAAGTTTATACACACTGTGTAAGCACATGTGTATGCATACACACACACACTAGAAGTGCTATTTGCATTACTTAACTATGATATGTAACATTGTTGTGGAAATAAAATAAAATAAATGTTTCTAATAACTGGTTGGCAAATTTCTGAAATGCAATCATTTGTAAATATAGGTCTACAAGGAAAAGTTAGATATGATCTATCATACATCAGAATATATTATTTATTAACTTTCCCTACCATTTTAAAGTGGGGAAAATATTCACTTTGTTATTCATAGCCATGGAAACTAGAAATTTATCTCATAATTAGACTCAAGGCATGTAGTAGCAAAAGAGATATAAGCAAAATGCCTGTTTTAGAAGTGTTGTGAAAGCAACATCTTTGGAGGTCAGTTAGAGAGTATCCAGTGTAACCCAGCTGCTTTATAAATGTAATAGAAAAACAGGAAAACCTAAGATGTTGAAATGTAGGTGGATCAATCAAAGAAATCAAGCTTTATTGGCATCTTCCTATTTTGAGGTTTTTAAAAAACGTTCACAAAGGAGCAGATTTAATAGAATAGTATAGAGCACTGAGCAGATGTCAGACTTAATTCTAGATCTAACTGTGCCATAAATCTGACAGGCATTTATATAATTTCTTATCACATAGCTTTCTCTATCTTAGCAATAAAACATTTGGGAGTCAGTGATTTCAAAAGTTCCTTAGAATGCTATACTTTATGATTTTTTCCTAATGACTTAGAGTAATAGCAGTGAATGAGTTGCTAACTTAGAAAACTAGAGAACAGAAAATTGTATGGTATATACGGGAAATTGTATCATGAAACAAGCAAAATACAATCTATTGTGTTTTTACAGTCCATGTCTGCTGTATGAAATCTTTCCTCAAAACACACAGGCTCATATTCTTTGGGAAATATGCCATGGAAAGGAAATGAAAGCATTAGCCTGGCAACTGCTGGTGGTGACTATTGAACTATTTGGAGGCTTGTTTATCTGAAGGATAGCCAAAATTCTGGTAAAGAATATGGGCTGGAATTCCCTCAAATACAACATTTTATGTGAGGCTTCCAATACTTGTGTAAGTAATTACACAGAAGAATAGCTTGCCTTGCATTATTATGATATTTCTAATTCCTTTTCAAATCTAGAAACCAAAAGGCACTTAAAATCTAAAACAGAGAAAATATCACTATTAGTTTTTCTTTTCGCTAAAGTAAGATTGACATGAGGATAGAATTTTGAACAGTAATGCATTTGAAAAGCCACTAAATCCATCCATATTGACCATGTTCAGACTTAGGTTTCCTGTCCAGATATATTATCTGTGAAATATTATGTTATCTTTCAGTGGACTCCGGAACATTGCTATTTGAATATTTTGCCTTCATGATAAAACTCAAGTCCAAGCTTACTTACCATTTCCTTTTGTTAGCTATATTTCTTTACTCATTTCTTTTAGTGTCATCCTGGCTAGAAAGCTTGGAGTCATCTTTGACTCTTCCCTTTCCATTCTTAATATCATTCTATTGAGTTTGTTGCTGTTTTTTTTTTTTTCCCAAATAATTTCTTCCTTCCTGATGTTGCTCATATTAACTTTTTTCTTCCTACTGCTTCATGCTCATCACTATTAGGTAACACCAACATCACTTAATCATCTTTGCAGCTGGCCTCCTGTTTCTGACTTTCTTGCCTTAAATACATGAAATGTATAAATTCACTCTAGATTTTACCTCCTTATATCATTTACTTTTTCAAAAATCAGTAATAATTTTAACTTTAATTTTAACCTGAATTGTATTGTAACTTGGCTATAAAGCTTAATTTTTGATTTATCTATATCATTTTCCTACTGATATTAACCTAGCAAATATCATAACACTTTCAATTTGAATTTTCTAGAATCATCTCTTCTAAATTGAAGAAATAAGGAATTTACTCAAAGTATGAATAAAAGAGTTGCCACAACATACACAGCATGGAAATAGTTTATGCTTTTTCCAGCTAGAGTGCAACAGCTTCATAATATTAGGTAATATAAGGACAAATCACTGAAACAACATAGACCTAGATGAAGGCGGCTCTAGACCTGCCAAACATAGTTTAAAACAAGTGTCAGAAAGAGCTTACTGATTCCAAATAATTATGTATCAGGGCAAAGCACAACAGTCCTTAGAGAAATAAAAACTGCCTAGTACCCAACAAAGTAATAATCTATATTGTTGATTAATCAATCAGTATATTAGTTAAATGAAGAAATAGGAACAAGTTGTCTATAGCCAAAAGAAAATATAGGAAAAAACTGTCAATTAGTGGAAATACTCAGAATGGATAAAGGGAACTATATGAAACTGACAAATACCTTGAAAGACACAAAGTATCAAAACCCAATTAAGGAAATAATCTGAAAAGCCTTATGTGTAAATTCATGCAAAGATGTTAATTGTCATTCATTACAAACACTTAAATTATTTAAAAAAACTACATTATTTTGTACTGAGATAACACTGGTTCACAACACTGTATATGACGCAGAGGTTCATTCTTCTTCAGATATATGCTACCACACCCACCTATCAACACACCTAAAATCTCCCACCATAATCTATTGGCTCTCTTCCTCCCATTGCTTTCCATCACTACCCTCTCTTAGGTAGTCTCAGATCTACAGTCAGAGTTCTAGTGTTTCTTTTGTTTCAGTTTTGTCTGTTCCTGTTTTGTTCCCTTATAGTCTGAATATGAGTGAAATGATCTAATATTTTTGTCCTTCTGACCTATTTCATTAGCATAATTGATTCCAGTTTCATTCATGTTGTTGAATAGGATTCCATTTCTTATAGCTGAGTAGGATTCCATTGGGCATATATATCACATCTACCTAATCTATTCATCTGTCAATGCAAACAAGTTGTTTCCAAGCTTGGCTATTGCTATTGTAAATTGTGCTGTAAGGAACATAGGAGTGTATATATATCCCTTCAATTAATGTTTTTTGCTTTTTTTTTTTTGTGGGGGGGGGCATTTTTAGGTACATACCTAGGCAGAGCTATCATTTTTGGGGGGGATGGAGGGAACTTCCATACTATTTTTTATTGTGACTAGAACAATCTGTATTCCCACCAACAGTGTTTGAGGATTCCATTATTCTCCATACTGACACATACTTCATTCCTTCACTGTTATTTGTTTCTGGTCTTTTTGATATGAACCATGCTCATGAATGTGAAGTGGTATCTCATAGTCATTTTTATGTACATGTCCTTGATGATAAATGATGATAAGCACTCTTTATGTGCTTTTTGATGATCTGTGGAAACATTCAAATTTAATCTACAATGATATACCACAAAAACATGGTTGTCATTGTGGAGGGGAGAGTATTTGTTCCCCAGCTACTTTTCAATGTGGATAGACTTGTGTAGGTATGATTGGAGGGTTGGTACTGGTATTAAGTGAGCAAAAGACTAACCTGTTTCTAAACATTCTACAATGAACAAAATAAAAAATCACCTGGCTTCCATATCTACAGTGTCAGATAAGATATCCGATACTACACACACACTAACAGCTACATTTAAAAGCTACAACAAAATTATAGAAAGCTAAAGTTAAACAGACTGATAATACTGATGTTATTAAGTTATGGCATAAAAAGGACTCATAAAATGTGAAAGTGAAAAGGGCTATGACATTTCTGGAAAATAGTTTGAAAATTTCTATAATCCTACACATGAGCTTAACATATCCAACAATACTAGTACTATGATTTACCTCCATGAAAAATGAAAGCATATGTCCACACAAAGGTTTGGTATATGTTTCTAGCCATCTTATTCAGAATAACTGCAAAGAAAGAACTCAAATGTCCTTCAGCTGGTAATGAATAAATAAATTTTGATATGAATATAATGGAACACTACTCAACTGTAAAGATGAATAAACTACTAAGACATGTCACAGTATGGATGGATCTCAAAAACATTAATCTAAACAAAGGAAGCCATAACCAAAAAACTACATGCTATTTAATTCCACTTACATTACATTAATATATATATATATATACATATATATGTATATATATGTATGTATATATATAAAACAAAGCAGAACATTTGGTCCAAACTGGGTGTTTGGATTGCCTCCAAATGAGCAAAAGTTAATTTTTTGGGAATAGTGAAAATATTCTTTATTTTGATTGTGGTAGCATTTGCATGACAATAAATTTGTTGAAGTTCATGCTTTGTACAGTTTAAAATCAGGAAGTTTTACTGCATGTAGGTTGTATCAAAATAAACTGATTAAAAGAAAAAAAAATAGGAATTTTCTGCCTTTCCACAACTGTGGGTTTCAAAACCACTCAGAATTGGTCAAAATCAGGAGTCTCTGCATACATAAGGAAGCTTCCTCTGCACTGCCAACTTTCTCTACCCTTGGCCATAGTGTGTACCACCTAACTGGAGGTTCACCACCTACCTCTCTTTCCATAAACACACAACCAAATTGAATTAAGGAAACCTCTTTCACATTCAGAATCCTAGCTTTACTGGAGTCTGGATACGTGGTTTTTGGCAATTCAGATTCCACAGTACATTTAGGCACATTAAGTGGAAGCTGGGTTCAAAACAAATGAGACATTGCATACTATTCTACAAAATTTCTGAGCTCATCTTTAAATGATGACTGGCTTGTCTCTTTCATGTTTCACAATGTAATGTATTTATCTGCATCTTTCTTACTTGGGATCACTCCTTTGTTACCTGCCAACATTACTCTGTTGCTAATTTATTTATTCCTATTAGGATCCCTGCTATCTTTTTAAGTTTAACTCCAGTTCTTTTTCTTAGACTACTATCCTTAGACCCAAAGATCATGGTTGTGGTACCTTTCTAAAAAACATGTCCAAGTGCCCACATAGTACTACATAGTGCTACTTAATGGTGGGGAAGACTGTGGTGTGCAGTGTTTTATGGTTGGAAAATCTGGATCACCAAGATTCTTTGCTCTTTTTAGTCCCAGTTTCTCACTTTCAAAGTACTCTCTGAACCCCAGGCTTGACTTCTGCTGTGGGATCTACCAGCAGCTCAAGAAGATCCAGATCTGGGTCTTCCTGGACCCTCTAATTCCAGGAGGATGGAAGGTGGCTGGGTGAATAGATTGCTTCCATAGATTAAAGTAGTGATGGAACTAGATGGGATTGTCCTGCCAGAATAGACTGAAGGTTGATCTGGAGCAATTCTCACGTTAAACATAGCAAGTGTTTTGGATGCCAGTTATCACGGATGGGGGAGTCAACACTCAGCTTTCTGTACTGCAAGTGCTGTTTTGGTCAGGGCTATAACACCCATGTCCTCTATGATTCCAGGCAATAAGGGAGGTTGTATCCCAGGAGTGACTATGCCAAAGACTGCTGAAGTTTTCTAAGAACTTTCAACCTGCTGCTCAATAGCATCAAAGGCTTTTCCAACTGATATCTTCCCTTGTCTCTGGTGGGTACAGTGACATTTGTGTCCTTCTGGTTGTCTTAGACCACACAGAAATAGGGATGCACATTCCTTACTTGCTTTGTCCATAAGTCCCACACTTTTCCATCTGCTGCAATGTAAGAAAGAGATTGGTGATAATTTGATGTCCAAAGGTTCTCTAACTCGAGACAAAATGTTAATTTTACTGGTGGAGACAGAGTAAGAACTTGAAAGAGAGAAACTGCATCTGACATTTCTTATATTTTTCAGTTTATTTAGGTCTGTTAGGTGCTGGCACGCAATTACAATTTATTTGCTTGTTTGTTGGCTTCTTTGATGGCATGATAGAAAATTCACAGAATTCTCAATATTTTTAATAAATCAAACATTTTCATATAAGGGATCAGATGCTAAATTTTCTCTCTAGAAAAAGAAACAATTAAGTCATGTTGGCTTTTTGCCTTGAGTCAACATTCCTCAAATAAAGAAAAGTAAAATATACATTTTTCTTTGTACAATTCCAGACAAATTCTCCCTTGAAACTTAGGACTCTAAGTTTGTTATAATGTTAAAGATGAAAGCATTTTTTTTGCATACATTATAAGTAAATGAACACAGGTTTCTTGAATATAAGACAAGTACGTCTACCTTTAAATATATATGTATGTAAATCTTTCAGAGTACTTCTTATGACATTATGTTTATCCTGACAGAAGCAGTTCTAAACTCCTTTCTCTGGTATGTGCTATGGTTTTAAAGGTTGGTGTGATGTACTTTAATATGACATGAAAATCACCATGAGATTTATGGTATTGACCAGAATCTTATTGCAGCCAGATTTTTTCCTAACAACCTAAGTCTGACATCAATTTGGAGGATGAATGTACTCAATTTAAATTTCCTTTCTTATATGGACAAATAAATGGCAAAAATATTGTCATTTGAAATAGATAACTGGTTGCACATCTATCAAAATCCTATGTTAGTAGTCAAATGAATCATATAAAAATTTTGATTCTTTTTTAATTAACAGTTGTATGTATTCTATTCTTACAAACTTTTATTTAGGTAAGAATAATGTCCTTGAATTTAACTTTGGCAGAATAGATTGAGAAGAATGTATGAGTGAGGGCATTTTAGAAAGAAATAATGATCATAATAAGGAAAAAAAGACATGATGACTTCAAAAGCTAAATCATGAAAACAAGCAACAATTCTGAAATAAGGGGCAAGCCAGAGATATTAGTAGTATAGGTAGGGATAAATAAATTCAAAAATAAATACATAAATGCAAATATTTGTTTGAAGAATAAAATATTAGTTTTGGTCTGTGTCAAGAAACTGAAAGTCAAAGCTTAGGAAAAGTTTAGCAAAATAAAGTGTTATTGAGCATCTATTTAAGTATCCAAGTTGACTTTTTTTTTTAAGCCAGTTGGAAACTCTTCCAACAGTCTCTCCTGAGAACTAGAGGCCATGGAGCAAATACACAGAAACTCTGAGTTCATATTTCTCAGACTTCTACTTTTAGAGTAGCCAATGATGACAATCACCTACTTATTAATCATTTATATAAAATAAACTCTTTATTTGGAGATAAAATTCAGATGTAGATTTCAGCCAGCTAAACTAAGAGGACATTTTATGATTAAACATAGCTAGTTATATATAACTTTCCTCTTGCATAGTGAAATGAAATATGAATATCAATTTGTGATCCTTTTAAAGGAGTTAATTCTAGCATTGCTAATAACATAGTTAATAATATAATTAATAGCAAGTTACTTGAATTCCATTTATGATTTTTTCAAAAGATTCAAATATTTCAATAAATTTAACTATTGGAAAATGATATTGCTGCAAATTTGTTTCAGAAAAATACTGAAAGTGGGTAATTTAATGCATACTGCTTTCTAACTTTTATATAGACCACTGTTACTTTTAAAATCACAAATCATACTGTTGTTTTGAAATACTGAAAAATTCAATAAAGAAGAAAAATAATTAAAAAATTATAATATATAACAAATTATTTTCCCATCTGAAGTTTGAAAAAGGCAAGTCACAATTTAAAAAAAAAAAACTTACTGAGAAGGAAAGATTTAGAACTGCAAGGTATATATTGAGTATCAAATTCATAGTTTAAATATTTTCCGGGAATCTAAAATTACATATTATTGATACTTGCTGCTTTGGAATCACTTGACCATTAAATAATATATTCATTCCTTATACCAGTTTAGAGTAACTATGAATTTAAAATTAAAATTATTTTTGTAATTAAATTACAAATTTAACCTATGCCAAAGCCACAAGCTAATTCTTGTAACGAATATCTGGATAAACCCTTCTAGAAAATACTAAATTCTTTTTTACTGTGATGATAAACACTTCAGGTATTTATTGAGTTTGGTGGCTATTGAATCAGGTATAGCTAATTGTTAGTATTCAAGTGGTGTAAAAAACAAACAAACACTAAGATAGATTTGAATTCATAACCACCACTGTAGATGTTTGTTTTAAGTAAGTGGTTATCGGCTGTTTAATTGAAAAACTGCAATTATGGGAGTTACAAAATTACATATGAACTTCGTATAACACATTTACCATGCTAGGAGACTTTCCAGAGCTTCCTGGTATAACAGAAGCATCAGCATTTGACTATCATTGCCTGAGATCCCAAAACAGAAATCTGGCAGATTGCGAGTGTGTGTATATTTGTATTCGTGTAGCACATGCACATGAATGCATGCAAATGCATGTCCTTAAAATGCATTTCCAAATATTTGTATTAAATTCAGGTAAATTTATGGTGTATATCAAGCACAGAGCAAAGCAATGATAAGCAAGGTGAACATCAGCACCAGAGGATAGTACTAATGAGCTTCCAGTGTATAGTAGATGTACAACTATATCAACTTAAAATCAAACCACCACAGTGATATCAGGCAAGGCAAACTGATACCAACAGAACAACTTGACTGCATATTTACTTCAAAGGACAGTCTGGTCTGGAGAAATGACAAGTAGCAGCACTCAGGGGAATGCTTTCCTTCAGACACTCTCTCTTGTAGGGGCAGGTTCATGACCCCAGTAGAGTGTAGAAGAATGAAATTCTGGCATGAAAACAACTCTATCTTAGATCATGCTTTGCCTAATTTTTTCCCAAATCATAATGGGTAGGAATTTCATGTTAAATGTATATTCTCAAACATTAAAGAAAAATGTAGGGAAGGAAAGAAAACTCCAAATTAAAAAAAAAATAACTGGAAATTCATTTTATTAGATGTAAGCATAGCTGCCCGCCTCTTCCTTTGGGTCCCATTTACTTATAGGATTGTTTTCCAGCTCTTTACCCTGAGCCTATGATTACCTTTGGAACTCAGGTGCATTTCCTGGAGACCGCAGAAAGTTGGACTCTGTTAGATTCTATGGGACATCCTATCAGCAAAATAAATTAAGTGTATTGACTTTGTGTTTTGTGGCTGTTTTCACAACTCTTATAAATGTAACTCAGAGGATTTATTCACTAACTGTAATCAAGCTGTCATCATAAACAGATGTAAAGTGTCTCCACTGCAACACCACAGTTCATTACACACATTCTAACTTAGTGAGTATTTGGGACCATTGAGAGAACAGCAGAAGAGTTTATGAGTTGTGAAATTCAAATGCCAAAAACCAAGGCCCTTTATGCTCCTTGAATTAAGTATAAAAATACTTTCCTTGTGCCTGTTAATCTCAAGATGAATAACATGATGAAAATTGCTGGGACAAGCTCCTTGCCACCAGAAAAGTCAGCACTAAAAGTCAACGATGACTAAGAGAATTTACCTTCTTTTCACTAATAAGGTGATGGAGTGTGGGGTACCCTAAGTTTCCTGCTGGTTTCTCTTGGTGGTCTCAAGGTTCTTGGCATCATTATGATTGAAGGGAAATTTGGAGGAAAAACATTGTGGAGATTTTCTTTTCCTTTTTATATATTTTGGGTTCTTATTTTTTTCTTTTATTTATTTATTTTGTATCTTTTAATTGATTGCACACACACGTGTTTACATCATTGTCTATCCAAAAGTTCTCCCACCACTCTAAAACCCAAGAACCATCTTAATGCAGCATTATTTGCAATAGCCAGAATATGGAAGCAAACCAAATGCCCCCAAACAGACAAATGGGTCAGAAAGTTGTGGTATGTGTACACAAAGACATATTCACCAATCAAAAAGACATATTTATGTCATTTGTAGCAAGATGAATGGATGAATGGAGCAAGAAGGAATCACGTTAATGGAAATAATCCAGAAAGAAAAGGAGAGATACTGGATGATCTTACTTAGATGAGGGTTAGAGGGAAAACAAACATAGTAACGGACAAGAAAAATTTAAAACTCAAAAGAACTGAAGGGGGAGGAGGGTAAAATCAGAAGAGGGATGGGCACAAGAGAATATGTGGAGATTTTCTTTGACTAAGAATACTATTATTGGGATGCATACAGGTCTTTAGAATTCTGTTACTTTTAAGATATGATATATGCCTGTAATTTACATAATGCCATAGTTTAATGATAATTCAATGAAAGTGGTTAAAAATAAAATATATATTTTCTGGTTAAGAATTACTTTAATAACTAGGAGACATGATGAAACTTAGTCCAGCAGTAATAAATCTAGACCATTAGGTAACAATTCATATTAATGAACAAGCTCATCAGTAAGTTTAGTCTACTTGGTGTACTTTTTCACCTGCTATTTTTTTTTTACTGCAAAAACTAGATTTAACTGAATTCCTTATTCACCTGAAAGACAGAAATGATCAGATGGTAGAAATGGTACAAGTTGGCAGTCATATTTAGCACATGTTTTTCATGTGTAACAATCATAAGACACCATGTTTGCTTCTTTATGATGCATATCACAAGATACCCTGAAGGTTATATAAATTTCACTGGGTCTTAAGGGGGAAGGAGATTGGGCATACAGCGTAGGGGAAAGATAAAAGGTACTGTGGTGGAAGAATATGGGTGTTTTGGGGAAGAGTGTGCTGTGGTAACAAATACCTGATGGGGGTAATCTTATACAATGCTGTACACCAAATGCAATGTTGTAAACCAATATTACCTCAATTTTCAAAAAGGAAATACAGAATACTAAAAAAAATTGGCTTTCTCATTAAGATGTATTCAGGTATGTTTTTATTAGTAAGCTTTTTTGTCAAATCCTAAGGTGCTCTTGAATATGCTAGGCTAAACCATGGGTACCCACCAAGGATGATTTTCCTCAGAGCAGGTTACCCTAAGGTCTAAAGCAAGCATGCTGAACAGCTTCTTTTTTGTCTTTTGTCTTGACCTATTGTCTATTATCAGTCCCTACAGGCCTTTCTATACCAACTGTGAGGAGAGTCAAGCCTCATGAAAAAGTTCTTCAAGGGAAATGAGGAGTAAAAGAGCATTCCTTTACCAGATTATAAAACACAAGGACAAAATTATTCAACTTAGGCCTTTTAAAGAAGAGTTCCCATAAAACCCAAGCAAAAAGTGCCTACCTGCCAAATTGACAAGGATTTTGGGGTAGAGTAGGGTGGGAAAAGGTAGTTTTTTTTTTTTACTGTAGGATGCCTCACTTGTTGACTTGCTTAATACGTACTCCAAAATTCTAAATGGAGTTGAAACTGTTCCCAGCCTGACTTGGAATAATTTTTTGGGAATAATTGCTTGGATTCAGTATTCCTCATACCAAAAATAGTCATCCTTCCAATTGGGTCATTAGATTAAGCCAGATAAGACTTAGCATCAGAGTTGGCAGAAAGCAATGAATATAGCATTTCAAAAAAAGTATTCTCAAAATTTGGAAACGTTCAGTATTACTTTAAACCCAGAGAGATAATCAACTAATTATACCCCATATTTGTTACTATAATTAGACTCTAAAACAGAGAGTACATTATAGACATATTTATAAGTAATGTTATCTCTATAAGAATGCCCTGAGATAAGCAGTGACAGAATTTTTTACTATGTGTATGTATCTTTGGGCAGTTCAGAAAATATTTCTCTATGCTTCTGATCAAGTATAAACTCATTGAACTTAATTTTTTCCTGAGTCCTTATATGTAACTTTAAGACAATAATAATAGTATCTTTTGACTGGTGACTGTGTAACATTAATGAGTATGATATATATATATATATATATATATAAATATAAAGTTATTTAACAAATTTCATTAATTACTGAGACACCTGATTTATGTTTGAGATATTTCCTTTGATCAAGTAAGATAATTATTCTAAAGGAACTTTCTCAGAGTAATTGAAATAATTTTGTATAATAACGTAATTCCAGTTTTGACAAATATATATATATATATATATTAGAAATCACTTGACTATTTATATATGTATCTATATTGATAATCAATTCTGAGCCCAAGAGGAAGAGAGAGGTCTTCAGTTGCTGGAGAATCCTACCCTGATTCACTTAACACATCGAGAATCTCCTAAACCCATCACTGTTCCCAGACATCTAGAGAGAGGGAGGTTGTAAAGAGCCCCACCTTGTCATGTACCATTAATAAAGTACATTGTATCCAGAAAAAAAATAATCCTACTAATTTTGTTATAACAAAAAATAATTTCAAAGGAAAACATTCTTTACATGCC
This sequence comes from Uropsilus gracilis, assembly GCA_004024945.1. Classification (NCBI taxonomy): domain Eukaryota; kingdom Metazoa; phylum Chordata; class Mammalia; order Eulipotyphla; family Talpidae; genus Uropsilus; species Uropsilus gracilis. Next base: position 80,826 of record PVHY01002451.1, read on the forward strand.
ATTTCATTTTTTCCCTCATATAACTGTAATAGAACTAGAAATTTGCTCTTGTAGAAAATAAGTAGAGGTAAACTCTTCCTCTTCCTTTTCCTATTGCTCTGGAATTTTTTATTCTTTGGTGGGCCAACAGAAAAAAGCTCTCCTTAGCTGAATGTAGACTGAAAATATGGACATGGATGACACTGAGGGTATCTCACCTGGAATCATCTGCAGACAGATAGATGCTTGATCTCTACTGTGAGGGTAGTAAGAGCAGCAAAAATAATCAGGATGAAAAACACCTTATTCAATAGTCCCCCCTATTCGAAAAAGTCTTTATCTTTACCAATATATTCATTTAAAATGCTTATCTTTTATAATTTCAAAGAATATAGAGAGAACTTGGTTTTATTGTGAAGCTTTATATGGAATTACACTTAAAGATCTTAATTTTTGCAGCAGAATAATATTAATTGAAGAACATTTTTAATATATGCATACATGCATTACATACATATGTAATTCAACAAGAGTAATATGTACTATTTTATTCCATAAATATAATTTAAATGTCACAATGAGAAAGGGGGTACCTGACTCATCAAAAATAATCATTTTATAACTTAAAAACAGTTATTTAACATTTTGCTCTCACTACATATCTACATACATACATATATACAAACATATACATATATATGTAAATGTAAAAGTATGCAATTCTTCGAGGTAGGGAGGTCAGAAAACGGGTAGAGGGAAAATAAACATAAGTCAAGCCAAATGCTAGCTGGCTAACTTTGGGGGAAGGGGAGGAATTCAACTGGCAAACTTTGTGAAGGAAAAATGAAAACTATTCTGAAATGTTAAAAGAATATTTAATTTAGAGCTCTTTCTGGAAATTTTAGGCTTAATAAGCCTCTAGTCATATTCAAACTAAACTAGGTATCAATATCCAAAAGAAATGAGAGTTGGACAAATAGTTGGCAATGATTGAGCCAAGAGGATAAAACATTAATAAATGTTAAATCTGTAGTCCAGAAACCTGTTATTCTAGACAGTGGAATAAGATGAAATTCACATAGTAAGCCAATTTCATTGGATTTTAAAGTTCCAAGTAGATAAAACAGGTTAATATACAGTTAAAGACCATAAAACATTTTAGAATTGACAAACTCAAGTCAATTATCTCTCTTAAAGAATGTTTACTACCTGGGATGATCTGAGGACAAATGAGTTTTAATTCCTTTTATAAACCTCAGAAAAGATCTGGAATGCAATATAATTACATCAATAATTACTGTTCCTTTGATAATTTGTCTGAAGTAGTAGATAATGTTTCTAGAATATATATAAAAAACCAACCCTTTGATAAGCAATGGGTTTCAAAAATTAAAAATGCTGTGTGTTTGTATGTGTGTGTGTGTGTACATTCTCTGGTTTGTAGCTACAATTTAAAACTAAAATTACATTTTTTATTTAACTGGTTAACCCCTCTACATCTCTTTATCATTTTTATTGATGCCTTCAGGTAGAGTACTGACCATCTGATCACAGCAATTATTTATTGTGGTGGTGATTTCTGTCACATTTGCAGCTTTCCATTTTCTAGCTATATAGGACCAAAATTGTTCTGGTACTTCACATATTTTTTTCACATATTTTTTTCAAAATACAGTTTGTATTAAAGATGACCTATGAAAATTTACTTTTTTACTGACCTCCATAAAATCTCTTTTATCCAATTAATTTTTTTACTAACTTCACTCATACTCAATACTTCTTACTGAAACAATTTATTATGTCTTTAAAAACCAAGCATTTACATATAGACTATTTTTCAGGTTTGGTACAATATGTGCCAGATCATACTTATCCTCACAATAACCAAATGAGAAAGATATTATCATCTGCTATACAATGTAGAAACAGAGTTGTAGAGGTCAAGAAATTTACATCGGATGCTAGAACCAGAATTAGAAATGAGGTTTGAAATAAGGTTCAAGTTCTTTATTTACAAGGTATATTATCAAACAAAGATATTGTTATTTTAATATTTTCCATAATATATTCCTTGTGCAGTTACAGAAAGTGGATTTGAACACATGTGATGAGAGAAAAGCATGTAAGCATTGGTTTAAGATGCCATCGAATGGTACAGCTTAAAATTCTTCCCATTCCTTTTGTCTTCCATCTTCCATGCTAAAAAACTTTACTTCCCATATCTCACTTTCATAATAAATTACTATTTCCGTTAACCCCTACCAACACATGTTTATGTGCATACATACACACACTTCTTCCACTTTCATTTACGTTCTCATCAAGCTTCTAGGGTTTTCTACTCTTGTTGCCTCTTATTTTCCACTTTCAATTCACCAATCAGTCCACAACAATATTTTCCCTGATCCACTCCACCACTACTGGAGGGAAAATATTCTTATAAAATTAACCAAAATTCTTCACATTTGCATAGAAAATGAGCATATTTCATGCTTATATTTACAGATGGCTACTTTGTTATCCTCTTTTTTCTAGTTTTATTGAAATATAATTCACATTAACATGTAAGATGCACAATGTGTTGATTTGAAACATATATTTACAAAACAATGAGGACAGTGGTAAGAGGTTCAGATCATTAGTAACTTTTAAATCTATCCTCTTAGAAACTTTCAAGCATACAGCAATGTTATTAACTATAATCACTATGCTGCATATTAGATCCCCTGGAAAACTTAATCATATTATAGCTGGAAGTTTGTATTCTTATATTTAGAAAATTTCCCATTTCTCCCTCCCTTTAGTCATTATAGCCACCACTCTAGTTTGTTTCTATTAAGATTTCTTTAGGTTCCACATATAAGTGAGATTATGTAGCACTTGTCTTTATCTCTCTAACTTAATTGAGGGCTTGTGCCCTCAAGATTTATCCATGTTGTTACAAATGACAGTATGTCCTTTTGCATTGCTAAATAATATTGCTATATAAACATGTATGTATGACATCTTTATCTATTTATTTGTTAATGGAGACTTAGGTTGTTTTCTGTATCTTGACTATTGTGAACAATGCTCTTGAACATACTTTGTGCCAGTCACTATTCTTAGAGCTCTACATATATTAAATCATAATCTTCATAGTAATATTTCTTTGGTAGGTGTCATCATTACAATTGTTATCTCATTTTCTAAATAAAGATAATAAGTTAGAGTTTAGTAATTTATAAGCTCACAACAGCAACTAAGGAATAAAGAAAAATTTTGACATGGTCTTGTTCCATAAATCTTGCTTTTTCACTACTAGACTCTATAATTTCTTTGCCTAAAATAATCTTTTCCTTACTTTTAACTTGAAAGTTAAGGAAACACTTGCCACATTTTTCAACAAGCGTTATTTTCACTTATTCAGAATGGCTGTCTTAGATCATGATGTCTAAAGCAGCTTCTGCCTACTGATCCTCAATCTTAGTCTCCTAGGTCAATTAACTTTACTAACTTTTATCAAGTAAAACAATCAATTATTTTCCTCAATATCATTCTGTTTCTGGTGTACCTTGTTGGACTGTAAAATGAAAGAGATATATTCTATTTTACTAAGGTTACTATGCAGCTGGGTTTTTCTATGCAAATTAGTTTTCATCAATCAGAAGTTTTTGCAGTAATTAATGGGAAATATATTTCATGGGGAAAGGCATAGAATATAAGGAACACTGTTTCTCAAACAGATGATGGAGACAGAGCCAGGTGAGTGCATGGGGATGGTGCACGGAACCTCTGGTCTGGCTCAGCACCGTGGGTTTGCATTGTCAGCTTCCCTCTGCCTTTGGCCTGGAGATTTGAGGGGGCACTAGGGACTGACTGGGATGAGACCCAGCCGACTGATGCAAGAGCACCCTGCACACTTGGATCCTGGGAGGGAATCGGCAGAGCGGGGAGGGAGGTGGCACAACACACCCCTTCTGTTCTACTGTTCTAATGTCACTCCAACTTAGTCCTCAGGAGAAACAAGAAGAAACAAAGAATACAAACAATGACACAGAATGGGTGAGGGACCAGGTAAAGGTCCTGCCCACACATCTCAACAGAACACAAGAGAAGAAACATCGAGAAAGCCATTGCATAATGGCCAGAAAAATGACCATGGCGATGACCTCAGAATCACACCTATGGCCTCATCAGGAGTGCACGAGACATAATTCCAGTTCTAATATAGCATCTAAGAGAGCAAGGCACTCCTCCCCATACCATGGGAGAGGAAGGCCACAGAAACCGGGCATCGGCCTCACAGCAAAGCTACAAACTTAAGGGAGACAAACTAATCTTCAAAGGCCATCAACAGATGTCTCTCCACAACAAGTAACTTCTTTACTGACAGTAAAGAGGGTGAGGCCCCCAAGCCAGAGGGCAGAGTTATCAGGTGAAGAGGCAGCAAAATGGCACAGAGAATGGATTGGAGAAGACAGCCAGTAGACAATGATTGACCTCAAATGAGCACAGACTGGCTGTCTAACGCAAAGTTAAAACTGAAAACCTACCAGCACAGTTTGCCGTGCCCCTGGAACACAGTCCCTCGCCCAGCAAAGGCACACTGCCACACAAAAGGAAGAGACCAATGGACTTAACATAGATCAACAAACAAGGAGAGGAGTCTGAGTGAACAGAGTGGGAGTCAGGGGGGAAGGGAAGGCTTACCAACAACCATTTGCTGATGTTGTAAGAAATTAAAAAAAAAACACAAACACATACTGTGGTTTCCTATATTTTCAGAAACAGTAAGTTTCTGGTACTGACAAATGGGAAAGTTTCCTAATAATAGTTTCCTGATTATGGTGGAGCCTGCAGCTTCTATGACAGTCCAATTCTGCAGTGTGACTTTAGCATGAAAATTCAATCTTGAGGCATTTTCTTAGTTCGTTCACTAATTTTGTGAAACATATATGCCCACATTATGTTCCCATTATGTGCTTAAAGTGATTTCAAGTAGACTCTGTTCTCTGCCACTAAGAACTCTGATGGGTAAACCTAATAAATTTTGTGTCTGTCTTATCTATCAGAATATAAAAGGGCAACTTTTGCTGCTGACTGATTAATTCCCAAATGTTAGGTACAGCTTATTAGTTTTTAGTAGATGTTAATATATGATTATTGAATTTCATGACATTAAGTTTAACTTCTCCTGTGATGACAGAAACTGCTTTGAAATGCTGTCAAAAGAACTTTCTGCCAGTCCAGTTTGCTCTTTCTCTTTGTGATGTCCTATATTCTGTTTTGATCTGGTTCTAGAATATGATATCTAAGATTGCTGGATAGAAATCAACTATTCTGGTTCCTAAAATTGAGTTCCCTGTCCTCCATTTTTGTACTGGACAGATTTCTCCTGTTTTTCTAAGGGGCTACTAAATGATTTTCTTGCAGCAATCTGTACTATATTTCCCTAAATTACTAATTAACCCTTAATTTGTTCCTCTAATACTCTGTGGACATTTTAATATAGCATCACTAGAATAACAGATACAACCATCATTTTGAGTTTGCTACAATCATTAAGTGAAACAAAATATATGGTTGAAATATTAGAACAATGCTTGTGAAATGTATAGTGTATGTATGCTATTATTTGTGTTATTACATGCAGAAGCAGAGAAAAAATATTACTCAGTTTAGCTGATTTCTTTCCCCAGGTAGATAGACTTTAAATTTATCTCATATATCTTCTTTTTCTGTACTTGCCTTACACATGACCTGGTTTTTCATGGAAAAGGCTAGAAACTGTGTGATAATTTGTGTTGCTGACTTGCAGAATAGGACGTTCTCTCAAAGTATTTTCTTGGAAAATTAGAGAATAACTCAGTTTGGAAATAATCCAATCCTGCATACTAACCTTACAACACTTTCCCCAAATAGGTAAACATAAATGAATCATTTTTTACTTATTTTTTTCATTTCAAATAAATTATATACATTTTGAAAATCCTGCTCTACTGCAAACATCCCCAAATAACTATTCTTTTGGTCATCTGAGTTTTTCTCTAGTATTTAAAATACTACGTGACAAGTATTCAAACAATGTAAATGTTTATTTTTCTAATCATTTGAGATAATTTTGCTGTTTTATGAATTTTGTTAGTACAGGTAAGAAAGGAAGACCTTGTATTTTGAATATTTTATTTGAAATCTTTAGTGTTGATAATATTGATACAGCATTGCTCCACACACAGATACTTATTTGTTTGTTAACAAAGTAAAATTTATATCAAAAATAAAATAAAAACAAAAGAGATAATATTTATATATTAAACATACGCCAGATGTGGAAGCATGCTTTTCCAGATTAAACATTTACTGAGTTGGCAGGAAAAGACTTTCTTTCTCATTCATGCAAGTAAGTTTTGTTTGAATGGATTCTAATTTCTTATTCCTCTACCCTTTTCACCATCTTTCTGTTGCTTTGTTTACCTAATAGTGGTTTTTTCCTTACCACTGCCTTCCACAGTCTTGCACAGCTGCTTCCCAGATGAGCTAAATAGCTAATTTTTATCTTTAGACAAGTTTAAACTATGGGCTAATTCTAGGTGCATTTCCAGAAACAGTGACTGATATCTCTGTGACAGTTCTTGTTGCTACATACTTTTTAAATGAGCATTTAAAGAAGTTTGACTATAGAGAAACACGAATCATTACGTACGAATCATTACCTGGCATTACGTACTATAAATCAAATGCATTCATGAAAACCATGGAGACAAGACCTAGATTTATGAAAAACATTAAATACATACTCAGAAAGTAAAGAAAATGGAACTTTTCAGTACATTGAGAGTATCTTACTTTGCTCTAACCTACTAAAGTATGATAAACAAATCCCTACAGACTCTTTCACCCAAATGCTTTTTATATTGGTTTTACTTTAACATGAGTGGAAGAATGAAAGGGATGAGTCCTGCTTAATGGATTCATTTCAAATAGTCACATATGAAATGAAATGATTCAAAAAGATTTCCCAATAAAGTTAAAAAAAACCATTTTCTTTTTATTACTTTTAATATTTTATAATTGCTTTTATTTCTTTATTGGGGTAACTGATGAAGAACCCATATATGATCTAGAGGCACAGATCATATATGTATATTATACACCACCTTTTGCTCTTTCCCTCCCTCCTCTTTATTTCCTTCCATTTACCCCCCCACACACACACACACCTCCCTTCCCCATCTTCCTTTTCTTCTTTAATTTACTCTCCCTGTTTTCTTCCTTTCCTGCCATTCCCTACCATCTCTTTCTAAAAAATTTCCTTTGCCATGTTTATTTTCTGGACTTCCTTGACAGAGAATCATATTCAAAGCACTTGGCCAGTTAGCAATAAGCAATGAAATCTCAAAGGTTTGACATTACAGACTTCCACTTAGATCGATGATAAAGGATAGAGATTATGGGACCTAATAAGGTATGTTGGCATTACCTATGACTTGCCTTTTCATGTTGAACTTGTTTATTGCTTTCATTATGTGAAGGAAGAAGGAAATGAGAGGCTGAATTCTGGGTTATGACTAAAGAAGCTAAACTACTTAAGAAAATGCCATTATTCCATTTCATTAAATTTTGGCACAGATGTACATGCAAGTGTTACCAGATTGCAAGGTGTGTGCATGAATCAGAATTACACAGCTTGAGGGCTTATCTAGTTCACACTCACTTTCAAAAATGATTATGTAAAAAAAAAAACAAGTATAAATCAAACATAAATATTGATCGAAGCAAATATGCTGAATGTTAAATGAATAAAACTCTTGGCATGAGATTTTCAGCTCTCAAAAGGTTAACTTCCCTTCTGTTGTACCTTTACAAATTTATGGATGATTGAACCTAAGTGACTCAAAATGCTAATATATTAATAAGCTTTACTGTGTGTGTGTAAAAGTTTGTAGACATACATTTTACTGTTTTTTCCATAGCTAAATAACATCTAATTTTACTAATGTGACTAAGTCAGGCAATCAAAGAAAATAGGAATAGGGAAAACACAAAATAATACACAGATTTTTCTCTGTATACAAAATCTTTAGGATCAATTATGCTTTTCAAATTGCTTATTTCTGAAATTCTTTTATGTTTCAAACATTTTGCAATATTTAAAAATGAAATCACATGTTGTTTGAAGAAACTGGTCTCACATTGTTGCATTCAATTTCATACAGTGTAGAAATGGGGTAAATTTAAATTTACAAACAAATTGCCAGTTGAAATTCTAAAGTTTAGTCATAAACTCTTGTATTCAACTTACAGCCCAACACATTCCTTTTATGTAACAATCTAGAATCAATAGAGAATTTTTATGTTATGAAGTCAAACTAATTTCCTATTAAAACTAGAAGGGAGCTCTGTACATATCACATACTCCTCTCAATTATTTATGAAACAAATGAAATGAAGATTATACTAAATTTTAATTCTTCTCCAACCTCTACTTCATATCATGAGATAGACTTTGATCAAGAAAAAAGTTGTTAATATCATCTGACAGTTTTATTTAGTAAAAACTCTATTGACTAAAATGAACTTTCTGGATCACTGGTGAACTTATTGACTTAAAATGCAATGTAATAAAGTGATATAAATATAATCATCTATTGACAGACTTATTGTATTATCAATATCCAGTACAGTTCCAAAATTTTAAACCAGATAGTCAGGGTAATTAATAAATATCAAGTGTAAGTAAAAGCAATATGTAAATTTATTTGAATAGCATCTTTTTTTGGATACAACTCTCAAAGTATCTTTATTTGTAAAAGTTAAACATGCTAAATAATAAATATATTTCTAAGATCTATCAAAATTGGGTGAAATGGTTTCATCATAAAAAAACTTGTTTCACTCAACTAAGGCATACAGTATTATCATCTGCCAGGTTATATCTTAGGTAAGCACCAGGGCAACAAATATGCTATTATACATACAATTCCATCACATCTCTACACCAAGGAAGACTTCCATAGGAGAAGTAAATAATTTCAAGGTGGTAACCTATCACTTTGTGCTAGATATTCCTTGGGGATTGTGTCTAAGTATTGAATAGTTAGCACAGAGCTACTTGAAGTTGCCTCCTTTCCTTTAGGTATTGCTTTCAAAAGATAGCTCATTAATGACATAGGGTTTTCGGTCTATAAGAAGTTCGAGTCAACACTATTGTGCTAATTTTTCTTCATGCAGTCTCAAGTCTGGAGTTTACAGGGGGATGTAAAAGTGTTTTTGTCAATTTGGGGTCCCTGGACCAGCAGCATCTGTATCACTTGGGAGTTTCTCAGGAATACAAAGCATTGGGCTCCACCTCAATTCTACCGAACTAAAAATTCTGGGAACTCATTCTTGAAATCTGGTTTTAACAAGCCTTTCAGGTGACTCAGAAGTTTGAGAAATACAAATTAAACCAACTTTATCAGAAATCCCAGGCTTATAATTAATTACTGGACTGCCATGGAGAAAACTGCTACTTTGGTTTCCTGTAACTCTTTTCATGGCTTCTACTTTTGCTCCCTCCCTCACATCCTCTCATGTCCATAATGGCATGATCTTGTAAACATCCCATTGCTCTGTTGTTAAAATATCTCTGGTAGCTTTCCAGTTTGCTTGGAGCACAAATGACTTTAAACTCATATTTTGCACTGATCTATATAGGGCCCTACGTGATTATACTAGGCAAAAAAAAATTTTTTTTTTTTTAACTTTAGATGATGGTTTACAAAATTAGCTAGAAACACATTTTGGGGACAATAAGAAAATGTGAATAGGAGTTGGATATTAGATAGGAGGAAATAAATGATCATTTCTTAGATAAGATATGTTGTTGCTATACATATAGGGACTTATGAACACATCAAGGTCCTTAAGAATGATAAAAGCACATAAAAAAGAGAGCTGAGCTGAAACAAATTTGGAAAAATATCAACAACTGTTTAGTCCAGGTTGTAGGTATACTGGTATTTATCATACTGTTTTTGAACTTAACTAAAAAATTTTATATAAAACATTTGAAAAATATATAAAACATTTGCACAATTTGAATGTACTTAATAATACCGGATAGTAGATTTAAAATGGCTTGAACTTTAAATTTTATGTTGTGTAAACACTACCAAAATTTTTAAAATGCTGGAAAAAATCTTGTGTAAAGAATAATCCAATCTTAACCACAGTAAGTGTTGTCAATAAACTAGAGGTTCTTTTAGATCTCTAATTATTCACTTATGGCTTACCCAGAGACATAATCTTCAGGGAAGCACATTCTAAACAATTAAAGAGATTACCAGATGATCTGGAATTCTGGTTTTCTTTTTAAAGTAATGAGCCAAACAGGGTCTGGATAAAGTTGTGTCACTGAATAGTGCAGACAGATATTTTAGTAGGAGGTTGGTAAGAACATTTTCTCAAGTATATTTGGGTTTTATAGACAGGGAAGAAGAGGTCAGACTCTATCTGCATATAGCTTATAAAACTTCTCTATCTATGAGCAATAGTACTTAATTTTTAGCTTGGGGTAAAAAGAAACTAAACAGAATTAAGTATAGGAAAGTATAAATTATTTGTAAAAGAATTCCAAGTAAATATTACAAAAATTATGTGAACCACAATTCAAAGGATATGAATAGATTCTAAAAGTATCCTGGGACATAACTGAGGTTCAGCAAGTCAGGACCAATTTTTCCCCAAAGACTTTTAGGCTGAAGCCACAATTAAAGGCCACTTTTAGTTCTGCCCAGAGCTCTTCCACACACAAAGCTGTGGGACACTGTAATTCCCACTCACAGTGACTGAAAATAAGAGCCTGGTTAAGTACAAAGGGTTGCTTTCTGCCAAATGCAATGAAAGGAGGAAGTGGCAAGGGTGGGTACAGGATGGTTTAACCGTGGATAGCAAGAGTGCTTAAAGTTTCGAAAAACAAGCCCAAATTAGGTCTTGTCAAGTTAAAAACACTGCTGCAGAAGAAGTATATGATGTGACAATGAGTAGGCTATAGATATGAGACACCAGAGGGGAAATGATGTCTTTTCATGTGAAAGCTATAAAATAGAATCATGTCCTGATTAAATATATACATATATAGCATTGACTCCACAGATCAATTTGGATTTGAATTTGAATCCAAATTGAATTTGGATTTTCAATTATGAGTGCAGATGCGTCTGCAGTTTTCTATAAATCAGTGAGTGTCTCTATGATGCATGCTCTTTGACACTAAAGAAGATATTTAATACATACGGCTGTTGAAAAGATTAAATGAAATGATACTATAAATTACTGAGCATAGTGAGTGCCTGTGAACAGTGAGTATTCATTTACCTTTATCATCACCATAATAATCTCAAATGTTGACTTAGTCCATCTTTGTTAGCCACCACTAAATAAAACAATCTAGGTACATTAAGAATGTACCTAGAAGAAATCATACTAGCAGAAACAAATCAAAAGGAAAAAGACAGAATCCAAATGGTTTCAACAATATATGGACATAGGAAAAACAAACAAAAGGCCAGAAGGAAAAGTCAAAACAAACTAAAAAAAACAAACAAACTAAAGTTCTCAACTTGGGGGGGAGGGGTGGGTGAGGGAGAGAATGATCAGGGATGGAGGAGCCCCAGGGATTACAAAGATGTGAAATAGCAATCTATATAATAAAGTATTTATAAAAACAAACAAAAAAATAAATAAATAGAACAATAGAACACTCTGACAGAGCCCAAAGGCCCATCCACAGTGGTTCATCTAAAGAAAATGTGATTGGGTTAATGGAAACTGTGATATTTTAATTTGAAGATGGTAATTTCCAGAAATCACATGTTCAAATGACTCAAAATTCTGACTGTTAATATAAATGAGTGATCCAAGGGTGATGCCAAGATATATGAGTGGTAAAGGCTGTGTCAGTTGGTAAGAACACACCCCTGTCAAGGAGCAGATGCCATCCAATTCTCCATTTGGGATGAAAGAAAGGAAGCTTAGTTTGAGACCTTATAACTTTTAAGAGAATCTGCAATATAATGACTTTTTTTGTGATATTTTCTGTTTCTAAAACATTGACATAGTTTTTAAATTCACTATATAGGCCAAATAAAACAGGTCTGCATCCATGCCTGATCTAAGCTACTAACTGGCAAAATCTGGTCTATGGTTTCTTATGTCATGCCTATGTAGGGTCAGTATTAGTTGTAAAGGTTAGGAGGGATTAAAACTCTGAATTTGGAACAAATTAATCACATGTACCCACTCTCTCTCTCTCTCTCTCTCTCTCTCTCTCTCTCCATATATATATATATGGAGATATATATATATATGGAGATATATATATATATATATATATGGAGAGAGAGTGAGATGAGTTATACATGCATGCCATATATGTAATTGTAAATTTTCTAGTACCCATGTTAACAAAAGTAAAAGGAAATAGGAGAAAACCATTTAGTAATATGTCCCATTTAACCCAACATAATATATTCTATGTAATCCTCTTACCATGCAATAATTTATAGTTTTTTTGATATTTTCAAAAACACACATTTGTTTCATAGTTAGAGAACATTTTAGTTTGGAGTTAATCATGTTTCAAGTGCTCAATTACCATATGGCTAGGGACCACTTCACCAAAAGCACAAGCTCAAAGTCTGTCTCACAAACTTTAATAATTATATATGACTATTTAGGGGATCATGTGAAAATGATAATTCTGATCCTATGACTACAATGGAGTTTGAGATGCCTTATTATATTTATAAATTTCATTTCTTACAGGTTCTTCGGTGATGGCGGTGCTGCTCTTTCAAAGACTATACTTTGATTAGCAAGGAGCTAGATGGTTACAATAAATGTACTTCAATCAGCATCCTTTTCACCGCAAACAGTCCCTTTTTATTCACATTTAGTTGATATTTGTTGAAGTGATAGTCTAATGGTTAAGCAATCACATTTGGATTTATAACAATATTAATCATTTTAAAAATATGAAATACTTTACGTCACTTACAGAAGCACTATGTTCATTTACTTTTTTAAAAACCTGATAATCTGTCAAATTGTTACCAGATACTTTCTTAAGAATGCGTTTGAGCTCTGGATGAGATCAATTTTATAATTCTAACTTCAGCGATTTGGTATGTTAAACATTTTAATAAAACAGTCAATGAAATAGTGAAGAAAATTCAACAATAATGTCTCTCAAAGCCTTAGTATTTAAGAGAATTCCTTTGTCAGGCACATGAATATTCCATGGACTCTTCAAAGACTATTGAAGAGTAGAGCTCTTTAGGAAGATCTTGGGTCTTGTTTGATATTATTCACTACGGAAATTTTAGCACTGACAAAATATGGAAAAACTAACTGAAACAATCAGTTTAGCAAAGTGGTAGTGTATAAAATCAAAACATATAAGTCAGTTACCTATATCTATATCTATATCTATATAGATATAGATAGATGAGGAAGAAGTTAAGAAAGTGGTCCCACTGATAAATACATTAAAAAAAATGAATGCCTAGGATTGACCCCAACAAAAGAGGTAAATCTAAAAAAAGAAATCTATAAGGCTTAATTGAAAGAAGAAGACACAAAAAAATGAAAGAAAAATTCCTTATTATGGATTGGAAGAGTCAATATTGTAAAATGACCCTCATACCCCAAACAATATATAGATTTAGTGTAATCAAAAGGGAATTATCAATGGCATTTTTTAGAGAGCTGAAATAAATACTAAGGAAATTCATACAGAATCATAGAAGACCATAAATAGTAAAATTAATATTGACAAAAAGAATGGAGATATACTTTCAGACCTCAAATTATTATATTATAAAGTTTTAATTATTAAACAGTCATGTTTTAGAACAAAAATAGACACAGAGAACAATGGAATAGAGAGCCCAGAAATACCCTCTTATATAGTTATATGAGTATAGATAGTTATATGGATAGTTAATTTATAACAAAGGATTCAAGAACAAATACTATTTTTAAAAATAAATCAAGACTTGGATGTACTACCTGAAACCACAAATAAAAGAAAGCATAGGCCAAACATTTAAACTCTAAGAGGGTGCTGTACAGAGGACAGTGATTAGGCCTATCAATGGGTGGAAGACAGTTGGTGCTATGTGGCGGGTGAGGTGAGGCAACATGTATCTAAAGAGGTATGAACCCATACCCCTCAATCATATATAATGTTGTAAATCAAACTTATCTCAATAAAGAATAGTGCAATTAAAGGAAAAGTCTTAAACCCTGCAGAGTATTTTGGAGATAAGCAGTCAATTTAATGCCTAAGATCTTGCTCATCACTCTTTAGCTTGGGAATGTTAGTATGCATGCTGTCTACACTATTTTCTTCTTTTCCGGATGGTAAGAATCATGCTTGTCACCTAACTCATGAAGTTATAGAGAAGTATAAAGGTACTTGGTTATACAATTTTTTGTAAGTTATTCACCAGCATGTTGAGAAGAAAATACAAGGTTTAGGTGGAATCTGAACTGAAAGGATAATTAGATACTCAGGTCCTTTCTACCACAGCATTTCATAATAGTTGCAGATAACTGTTGACATTTGTATTTTCCACAGGAAAAACACAAGACAGCATAGTCATCATAGAAATAATGTTTCTTTCTAAATAGAATAAAATGGCAAGTCAAACAGTAAGTGAATAGAAAGATTTTGAAATCTTTAAGTTTTTTTTTTTTTTCAGATTTGAATTAAACTATGTTTGGAAGTACATATACTTTGGGTATTTTCCCCTTGTAACAACTGTTTAAGTTATTTATTGGAATGAAATTTCTGGAGTGGAAAATCTGAAGTCTGATTCTGATAGATGACCCAAATTAAAAGCATGTGGTAAAAAACGTTCAGTGAGATCAATGGACTAGAACATATTTTACTTTAAAGGTTATAAATTATCTGGCACAAAGGAGAGAAGAAAAGTTGCAAAATGGTGAATTCTCTAATGAGAAAATTGTAAAATAATATTAAGACATTAAAAATGTCATAGATGCAAATGAATAAATGAAAGATCAGATATCATAAGTTTGTACATAAGAATTAAAAATAAGCATGTCTATTAATTGTATACTGGCTATAACTCAAAAGCAATTACTAGAACAATTGTAGCTTTTTTTCCCCTTATTTTTAAGAGACTAGGTCTCGCTATGTTGCCCAGAATTGTCTTGAACATGTGGACTCAAATGATCCCCAGCCTCAGCCTCCCAAGTAACTGGAATTATAGGCATGTGCCACCACTCCTAGCTAAAAATTGTAACTTTTGTGAGTATGTGTGTGAAGTTCACAAGTTGACTCTAAATTTGTATAAAAGAGCAAAGAGCAATCATGGTCTAGATACTCCTGAAGAAGAGAAATGAGGTGAAGGAATTACCTTTCTTTATATAAGAATTATTATGAAAATATAATAAATAAGATTTTATTATTTCAGGGTATGATCAAGAAGACAGGAGAGTGAGTCCACAAACTATCAGCTAAGTAACTTAACATAAGACAAATGAATTTGGGGAGGATGTGTTGCTAAGATTAATGATTCAGTACATGAAAAATGAACAAAATGTGTACCTTATCCAAGCAACCTGCTAAATACTAAGCCCTGATGGGCTAAAGACATAAAATAAAAAAGCAAAACTTTAATATTCTAAAAGTCTTTATAGCTTTCCAAAATGTATGGGTTTGGTAAACCAAACACAAAAGTTACAAGCTGTTAAGGAAATGAATAAAATGCGTTAATCTGACATAAAAAATCTTCCAACTTCTGACAACTATAAGACAATGTAAAGGAAATGAATGATCTGCAAACTGGAAGATAGTGTTTTTCTATACAGACATGAGACAAAGTTTTAGCTAAGAGCCAAAATATTTTTTAAAAAAGTGAATCCTTCGATCCATAAAAAAAAGAAAGAAAAAGAAATGGAAGAGTAGCCAATAAAAAAAAAAAAGATAAGTGTTAGTGAATAAAAGGAAGTCTCAACAACCAGTAAAAACTGCCCAAATTGATTAGCAAACATGGAAGTAAAAATTAAACCAACAGTGAGAGACCATTTGTAACATAACACAGTGAAAAATAAGACCATTGATATTGTTAGTGAGGATGAGGTTAACCAGTGCTTAGGTAATATTCTGGTGGTTGTACATTGGTATGACCACTTTCAAAAACAGTTTGATCTTGTCTTAGTATATCCTTTGTGCTTTTGGCCTTTTTCTTTTCCTTAAATTAAGGAAAATATTGAAATACCCAATTTGTCTTTCTGCATGAATTGAATTCTACCTCAGGTTAACCAAATATATTATGAGATAAAATTTCTCTCTCTGGAATAATTTTACTTTAAAAGTACAGAATGAATAATAGAATTAGATAATTACTATTATGCAACACTTAGTTTAAAAAATCATAGTCTTTATTGTATGAGAATATTGCTGCATGAAACCTAATGGGGGAATTTTTAATGGAGTGGTCACACATCACCTGAGCTACTGACCAAGCCCACAGAGATTCACATATTACAAATTCTTACTTTAAAAAGAATGAAATTGAATTTCATCACGGTGGTTGATAGGAAGTAGGTCAATGGAAGTAGTGTATGGCAAGGAACAATAGAAGAATGACTAATCACATGTACAATCTGAGTCATTTCTAAGGACAAATGACCTGTTCTTTTACCAAATAATATAGAATATGAAAAGGAGTTGCAAGAGATAGAATAATGTAGAATAATACAGATTATGAAAAAGGTCACAAGAGAGAATAACAAAATCTACTATATTACAATATTCTTTGGATTTTGGTTTGGGCAAATCAACAGTGAACAGGTAATTTTAAGACAAAGAAAGGATAAATTGGATATTAGCTAATTTTAAGGGATTATTTTGTTACATACAATAATGTCATGTTTTCTTTTAAAATATTAACAAAGATTCATCTGAGGTATTTATAGGTGAAATCTCATATCTTTTCTTTCTTGATGTAATTAAACTGTTAAGGTAACAGAATCTGGTATTATTAGTACATTATTAGTCATGGAGCAGTGATGGGGAAGAAGATGTCTTAGTTAACATATGGATTTTTACCTCAGGTTGCAAAGATGGTGACACTTGCAGAGATGGAAGATAGAAGAAAGAGAATACTTCAAGGATTAAAATAAGTTTAATTTTAAGCGTAAGTTTTAAGTGTTAATGGGACACCTAAGCACTTTTCTGTAGTAAGTAGTAGGATAATTGAGTGAAAATAAAGAAGAGAAATCTGTGTCAGATTGTAGTTGTAAAAGTAAACCTACTATAGAAAAGTGATCAGATCACTGGAAACTGTATAATGTAAGAAAAAACTTTCAAAATGCACTCTGATGGCACCAATATGCATGAAATAAATAAAGGAAGGATTCAATGAGAGATTCTGATAGCAAAAAGTTAGGATATTTAGTTTTGAGAAAAAAGGATTAATCAACATGATCAATCAACTCTTATGAAATAATATAGAGAAGCTAACTAAGATGAGAACTGAAAATAATCCATAGGCTTTTGAAATTGACAGCCACTCTTAACAGACATTGTTTCATTTGAATAATGATGGTAGAGAGCTATTAGCAATGGGATAGAGTCTGCATGAAAAGTGAGAATTGGAGATGCATTATTCTGAGGTGTTTAGCTGGGAACAGAAAAGGAGATAGGGCAGTAGTTGAAGCGCAAAAAATATTGCCTTTCATTAATTTGTTAATAGATTTAAGATGTTTAGAGGTAGGGTGAAGGAGCCATTTCAGAGGAACAGTTTGAGGATCTTTTTAAAAAGAGTGAACAACATATGAAGTATAGCTTCAGTGGAAAGAAGGGTGGAAGACATCAAAAACAACTTGAATACATTACTTCTAAACTGTACAAAAAGTTCTTTTTACTTTGAATCTGGAAAAATGTGCTGAGAGTAGATGGATATTTAGAGGAATAGTTCACTGAGTAAGAGTGAACTACTAATTTTTTTTTTCATGGAAAAGAATAGTTTTTAGATGTAGGTAGTGCAACAACCTGGGGTCAGAGTATTTTGTTTTAGAAATGTTCCCCCGAAAGTCTCAGTCACACTTGTAGCAAATATTCCCTCATAGTCTTAAGGAAAGCCTCTGCCTCACTGTGTTGGCAGAATGTGTACAGGTGTGCAACAGATTTGGCTCTTTGAGGTGGACTAATGGTGAAGATATACTGGTGATGTTCCAAGAAGCAGGAGCAGACATGTTCTAAATGTAGAGGGCAGCTCAGAGACCATTGGCTAACAGAATGGAAATGTGACTGGAAATAATAAAAACGGCACTCTAAGGAGGCACTGTCTAAAGGGGATACCAATTTTGGTTAACAGGGATAAAAGCAGATCAATTGGTAATTTTTATGTTCAGGCACAACTGTCTCTGTGAAATAAAATATTCTGCAAGGAGTTAGTTGCGAACAATGATCCTGAGCAAGTGAAGAAGGCTTAGAATATTTAGAGAGAGGCAGATGAAATTAAGAGTTGAGGAAAAGCCGGGCACGGTGGCTCGTGCCTGTAACCTTCAGCCTATGAAGCAGCCGGGGCTAGGGATCACGGTTTGAGTCCCGCCTGGGGCCCGTAGCGAGACCTAGTTCCAAAAAAATAGCTGGGCGTGGTGGCATGCACCTGTAATCCCAGCTACCTGGGAAGCTGAGGCTGGGGATTGCTTGAGTCCGTGGTACCCCAGGCAACGAGAGCCTGCGGTTCCACGGGCAAAAATAGTGAGACCTAGTCCCCCCCCCAAAAAAAAAGAGTTGAGGAAAAAGCACAAAAATGGTTAGTTGAGGGGCAAAAGACACTAGTTAAGTTTGGGGATGATGGGTTATTAATTACAGCCATCCATACCTTAGTGAAATTTCCTTTCAGTGTGATCGAGGGATCTAGTTACAAGTACACTCAAGATGACTAGTCAATCTACTTTTTAAGGTTAGCAATATAGGAAGAGTTGAATCACAAAAAGAGAACCTGGAGATTATTATGAGAAGTAAAATGGCATGCCAAGCATCTAGGGTGGAAGCGGTGATGGGTTAGGAAGTCTTTAAGATAATAGGAGTATCGATGGGTGGACCATGACAGGGATATCAGAAGGGAGTGCTGTTACAAGTATCAAAGAATAAACTGGAAGAAGCAGAGAGTTAAAGCAGAATGCTGTTACTGCTTTTGTGTTCTGGGAAAGTGAGAGATTAGAAGAAAAAACTAGCTTGAGAGCTATTCAAAATTAGACAGAAGGAATGATCTATGGAAAGACTGACAGTTTAACATAGTTCTGCTCTAATAGGATAAGGGACTCACAGAAAAGGATAGTGATGAACCTTTAAAAGAATAATGGAATTCCAGAATAGCCTATCCCTAAGAGTTGTTGAGAGTGAGCCAGTCACAGAAAATGTGAGAATGTGTTAGATGCACTGCTCTTGAGGTGTCCTGCCGATTGTATCCCAAATTCTAAGAACCTTATGGGGTTGGCAATTTCTAGGGTTTACTTATTTAAAAGAATTGTTAATGAGAATTTACTTTTCTTATCTCTGAAAAGTTCTCTGCCTCAGGCTAAGAAATAAATCCTCAACGGTAAATTCCCTATTTAAAACTTTATATATTAATTATTTAAAACTATTTTTATCACATTCCTATAACATATGCATATACATGAGCATTCTACATACAAGGTAGACGATGTAAATAAAATTCTTGATCCTTGCCCCTGAAGGATTTGTTCTCTTACTAAAGGTGTGAGAAATGTGTTGTATTTACCTCAGATCTGTGGGTTTTGGAAGAAGTCTTCTTTTACCACTGAAGTAAACTTCAAAATCTTCTGTCTTTAGTCTGTGGGCATAGTCAATATATCCTGATATCTCCTGTCCATGAGAATTTCTGTCACGAATGAAAATCACTGACTGGCAGTGTAGAAAATAAAGGATGGAGACAATAAATGAACAAAGGTCATTTGAACAAATTGTATATGGTAATAAAAGTTATAATTATTATATGCTTTATGTAACATATCCAGTTCTACATGTTTTACATTTCCATATTCACAATGATCCTAGGAGGTAAATCTCTTTTTCCTTCTAATAGGTTTATACAATTTTAACTATAAGTATCATACATTTACAATAACTTTATATAACATTATCATTAAATAAATATAGATGTCTTCCTAAGGGAAGATGTTCATTTTAACTGTTTGTAATATATTAAATAACTTACATCCCCTCATTCCACTGTCTTTTTTGTTATACTCTTATATTGATGTGGGCCATTCTTACTGGTGTAAGGTGGTATCTCATTGTGGTTTTGATTTGCATTTCCCTAATTGCTAGTGACAATGAACATTTTTTCATGTGCCTGTTGGCCATTTGTGTTTCCTCTTTGGAGAAGTGTCTTTTTAGTTCTCCCCATTTTTTAATTGGGCTTTTTGCTTTGTTTTGTTAAGTTGTGTTAGGACTTTGTGTATATTTGATATCAGACCCTTATCACTTGGTTGGAGGGCAAAATTTTCTCCCATTGGTTGGCTTTCTTTTTGTCTGTTGTCTCTTTTGCTGTACAGAAGCTATTTAGTTTGATGTAGTCCCAGATGTTTATGTTTTCCTTCATATTTTTGCCACCCCACACTAGTAAAAAATGGCCCACATCAAAAAAAAAAAACCAAAAAAACAAAAACAAAAAAATGGCAACAACAAGTGCTGGCATGGATGTGGAGATAAAAGAACACTCATACACTGCTGGTGGGAATGTAAACTGGTTTACCCACCATGGAAAGCAGTGTGAAGGATCATCAAACTAATGAAAATGAAACTATTATTTGACCCAGCAATCACTATTCTGGGAATCTACCCAAGGGAAACCTCAATATAAAAAGGGACACCTGTACTTGGATGTTTATTGCAGCACTATTTATAATAGCAAGGACATGGAAGCAACCCAAATGTCCCAAAACAGATGGATGGATGAAAAGG
Source organism: Uropsilus gracilis (assembly GCA_004024945.1). Taxonomy (NCBI): domain Eukaryota; kingdom Metazoa; phylum Chordata; class Mammalia; order Eulipotyphla; family Talpidae; genus Uropsilus; species Uropsilus gracilis. The sequence continues at coordinate 101,803 of PVHY01002451.1, forward strand.
ATGTGGTATATATACACAATGGAATATTACTCATCAAATAAAAATGACAAATTTGATGAACTTGAGATAACATTAATGAACCTAGAAGAAATTATATTAGCAGAAACAAATCAGAAAGAAAAAGAAACCGAATGGATTCGCAAGTAGATGGGATAGGAAAAACAAACAAAAGGCCAGGTGGAAAAGTCAAAACAAGCAAACAACCAAACTAATGAACACAACTAGGGGAGAAGGAATGGTTGGGAGTGGTCAGGGAATGGAGGTGGTGGATGAACCCCAGGGAATACAAAGATGTGAAATATATATATATATATAAATTATTTAAAATTAATAAAAGATAATAAAAAATGAATAAGAAATTTGAGAAAAGGAGATGTTGAGTACCAAACAAAATTCTCATAGCTGGTACATGGAAAAACTGAGATTATAATATGGGCTCATATGTTCCTCCTTTTAATCATTACAGGCACACCTCATTTTATCTCACTTGACTTTATCACACTTGTTCACAGATACTGCATTTTTTCCAAATCGAAGGTGTGTGGCACCTCTGAGTCAAGTATGTCAATGAGCACCATTTTCCAATAGCATGTACTCACTTTGTCTCTGTGCCATATTTAGTTAGGGCTATAAAATCTTTAGATATAATGTTATTACACACTTAATAGACTACATTGTAATGTAAATATTACTTTGAAATGCACTGAGGAAACAAACATATTTATATAAACCACGTTACTGTGATATTTTCTTTATCGTAGTGGTCTTGAACTGAACCTTAAATATCAACTAAGGTGTTTCTGTATATTCACTTTCTGTTAAAACTCATATACTTTGTTATAGAGATGTAAATTGTGTTTTTTCTCATTTTCATAAGACTCAAAAACTCTTCTTACAAAATTAATTCCATTGCTCAAAATTATATAGCAATTTCAGAACTTCCTCAGCTTGTGAAGGCATACATAGTCCAATGAACTCAAAGTAATTTGAAAGCAATGTAAGTAGAAAATTAATACATCTAATCTACCAAACATTATAGGTTAGTTTAGTCTATTTTAAACATGCTCAGTAACCAATTAATTTACAATTGAGAACAACTATAATTTAAATACACTTGAAAACAAAAATATTTAAAGCAAAAACTGACAACTATACATAGATAAATAGAAAAATTGGTTATCATTGGAGTAAACTTTTGTCATTAATTTCTAGATAAAAAGGAAAATAAGCAAACATTTTAGAAAGTAGATTATAAAGAACTGAAAACACATTCCTGAATGCCAGTTTTTACCTTAGGCAAATGCCAAAACATATTTACTAATCATCAGCCAAAATGACTGATGGTATAAAGTTATATATATTTTTGAACATAATTTTACTATTTTTCATTATTATGTGTACCCCCTCTTTCCCCATGTGATTTAATATCCCCTGTAAATGGAAATCTAAGTATTTTTATTTCAAGACTCAGTCTTGCAATAAGCATCTGTTCTGTGATTTTTGGGAACCCTGGGATTTTGTGATGTTAGAGAACTAATGGTGAGGCCAAACTGGTTATGAGTGTAGGTCTCTTCAGGTTCACTTTGTGTCATTGGAATGGTAGCTCAAAGCCTCAATGCCTCTATAGTCCTAAGTGCTGTATCTTCAAGCAGGTGCCTACAAAATTCAGTAAACTACCACACCCAATTATATGAACTACTCAAGAACCCAAATAAATAAAAAAGACCAATGAGATACACGTAATAAAATCAAAACCCTGCTGTGAACTAACCATTTATTAATTAGTTTAACTTTCTTGCAGCCTCTCTGTTCTTCCTTTTTCTCATCTGCCCCCATGACATAATAATCATTGTCTTTTGTCTTGTATGACACTACTCAGCTCAAATCCAGGGGCTGTTAGCCTCGCCTTTAAGGTTTGCCTCATGCACCCAGTTTTTAAGTAACTAACTAATAGTTCTTCTAAATGTGAATTCTATTGATCTTCCTGGCTATAATTTATTTATACTAGAAAGAAAATGCTCATTATAATTTGCATGATTTCAAACATAGAAAGATAATCACACTGATCTGTACATAAATTTAACTGTACATAAATAAAATTACCAGTTCATGTCTTTCCAAATATGACTACAGATGTGTAAAGATATAGTGAAAACTTTTACTGAAATAAAGGCAGCTGCTAAATAGAAATATCTTCCTAATGAATTACAAGTTGTAAATTATTTTTAAAATTTAATTAACACTATTGATGTGTATAATTGGTGATAAGTTATCGGTGAATTACAGCTCAAATTTAACTTAGGAGCATATCACCTCAAAAACTTAGTGTGGGGTTCTAGGAAAAAAAGAATGAATCAGAAGAAGTAAGAGATATTTTAAAGCATTTGAGGACTTGTCAAAATCTTACAATCTAGTTTATTTTTACTATATGAACTGTTTGAGTATTAGATTTAAGATAACATTTGTGATTAATTTGATATATTCATCTTAAAGTGTATATTTTCCTGCAAAGTAAATACTAGTTTATCCTACTGATAGTACTACTAGCAATAATTTAAAAAGTTATATGTTCTGGGAAAACAGTAGGAACTATAGATTCATTATCTTCTTTAATCCTCTCAAAAATGTAAAAAAAGTTAGATAACATTTTAATCTTCACTTTAAAAAGAGATGAAAGCACTAAGTGCTTGAGTAATTACCCACAGGCATACAGCTGGAGAACAAGGTACCCACATTCACATATGGGAGGATCCTCAATGAACCCTGGTTCCTAACCATTCCACAATGTTTACACAGACCTGAAGCTAAATGCTGCCCTTGCTATTACTTGATTTGTGAAACTGCAGGTTAGCTATTCTTTTTAATTTACAATTTCTTCTATTTTAAAATTGGCATAACTCCTGTAGGGTTGCTGTGTAACTAATATTTTAATTACTCAGTGTTAGTGTTAAATTAAAATACTTTTGTTAGACATTTAACAATGCCTAGTACATAGTAAACAGTAAACAGTACTATTACTTTAAATATTTGTACTAGTTTTTGATGCTGTCATAATAACTCTTTTTAAAGAGTTATTAATTGCTTAGGGATAAGAAAAATGAATATAATCACATCAGAAGTCCATTGCCTAGGTGAGTATAATTATGTTGAGGCTGCAAATTCCTTTATTAAGGTTGTGCAGTCTCAGGTAAAAATGGAAGTACTTTGAAATTAAAATGTAAATAACGTTTCCAAATATTATGTAAGTGTATAGTTTGGACCCAGTGGACAAAAATCATAATTCTGACATCCAGAATGGACAAAATAGGTTGAGACTTTGAAGAGTTTATTTCAGCCTGTGTTTGACATATTTTAGTAATTCAAATTCTTCTTACATAGATTATATCCTTTCTTTTTTTTGAGACTAGGTCTCGCTATTTTTGCCCGTGGAACTGCAGCTCACGTTGCCCGGGGTACCACGGACTCAAGCAATCCTCAGCCTCAGCTTCCCAGGTAGCTGGAATTACAGGTGTGCACGACCATGTCCAGCTATATTTTTGGAACTAGGTCTTGCTGTGTTGCCCTGGGTGGGACTTAAACCATGATCCCTGGCCCTGGACTGTGGCTTCCTGGGCTGCCGCTTACAGGCATACACCACCATGCCCAACCCGATCCTTCTTATCTTTCTTATAAATTCTTATTTTAAATTTCTCTAGTGACATTTATTTTTCTAGGAAAAAATATAACAGCTTTATTGAGGCATAGTCTATATAAAATCTACCCAAGGGTTGCAGCGTACAAATCCTGCAAGTTTTGTAAACTTCCAGAGCTGTGCAACACAATCCAGTTTTAGAATATTTTCACAACCCCAAAAGATCCCTTGTGCCCATTGTGGTCATTTCTTTTCCTACCCTCACCCTTAGGCAACCACTAATCTATTTTCTGTCTCTACAGAGTTGCCTTTTCTGGATTTTTTATATAAATAGATTAATACAATATATGTTTTATTTCATTCAAATAATACTTTTATCACAGTTAATTTCCCCAAAGAGACATGAAAACTATGTTTATATATTTTCAATGATGATATTATGTTTATAAGAGGAAAGCTTCTAAAATGTTCATTGCCATCAGATGAGACTCGTCATCCTCTCTAGAAGTCAATGTATAAACAACACAAGTAATTCAGTAAATTAAATGATATTAATTTAACTATGATTGTTGATCTACATTTACCTGAATTAAAAAGAAACAAGAATAAATTATTGATAGGTAACAAGATGTAGTTGTTGCTGAATTTAAAGCCAGGACTCTGAATAAAAAGGTGCATGCTGAATTTGAGATTTTATTGAGATGGTCTGGGACCTAAGTATAAACCAATGCTATACACTAAGAAATGCTTAGTTAGGTCCTTGTTACTTCTCATGTATTGGGAAAAGAATTAAAGTACAATTTAGACCATTAATATATCATTTAGATCTTTGGCTGCTTGTCTTTTCCCAGAAGTGGATTAAAATACAAATTCATAAACTTGTTATGAGTTGAGTACATATGTTGTCTGATTTTTCTTGCCAAACACTAATGAGGAGACATAAACCTGATATACTGAGATGGAACTTTTTCAACAGTGAAGCCAAAATCACTATTAATAAAAAAAGCACACTAAGCAGTATGTCACTGAATTAATACTGGGATATTCATCTCAGAGTATGAGAGCTGTCAAACAAGCTAAATTCTGTTGTCATCCCTCTGAGACTGTCACATGCCCCCTGATGGAGATAGAGAAAAACATTTTATCTCCTAGAATTTAAATAATCTGGAATGCTTTTCTGAATCATTAGTTTTAGGGAATTTTAGTTTCAGAAGAGAAATAATTTTGCCAATGGTCTAAGTTCTGAAGGATAATTGTTTTCTAACTTTTTGGAAGATCTGTTAAAATTGTTCTGAAGCAAATTCTTTTCAGAAATATTTTATGCTAATTCCATACTTTCTTATTCAATTGCAATTAGACACATCTCTCTTTTACAATTTACACAGTACTCTAGGTTTATTATCACAGGTTTTTTTTTTGGGGGGGGTGTCTTTTCAGTTGGATCTTAACTCAAAAACAGAACTTTGACTTTCCACATGCTGTTGGCCAAAGCAGATCACAGACTAAACCAGGTTCTAGAGGGTGCAGGAGCAGTGACTTCTTTTGATGGGAGAAGCTGCAAAGTATCCTTGCAAAGCGCTTGGGTAAAGGTCAAAGAGAAGAATTGCTGCCATTTTTGCAATCTATGACTTTTTACTGTAAAGAAACAAGAAGCTTTGCATATATGTGTTTTGTCTATTTTGCAATAGCTAGTGATTTGATTTATCAGGGAAATCACTTTCCCCCCCTTTTAGTTTATAAGGTGTTTGTTTTTTATAATAACAGCGAACTTAAGAATAATTTAAGAATATACAGTCTCATTGTCAGCATCCAAGATGTCTTGCTTTGATAGCATTTGCAAAACCTTATCATCATTTTATAAATCTGCAGTAACTAAAGTTCCTAAAGTAGTGAAGTCTCACCACCAACAAGAAGCCACAGTATTTATTTTGACTTCTTTTTATTGCCCACATCTAACCCATCATCAAATTCTATTGATTTAACTTTTTAAAAAAGATATCTCAAGTCATACATTGGATTTTTTGTGGTCTTACTTCATCATACATCTTACTTAATCCTACTACAAACTATTTTCCTTGACATTTTTCATGCTCACTCCAGTCATCTTCAAAATTGCCCCAGAATTGACTCTCTAAAGGAGAAATATGAATCTTTCTCCTTGTTTTATAAGCTATTCTGAGTTCTGAAGTGAAATCTCTTTAGGGTTGTAGATCATCCATAATCTGATGCCAAACTGTATTTTCAGACTCACTTTTACCACTCCCTTTCATGTAATCCAGTTTGGATGAGATATTTATATTTGATTTTATATTTACTATGTATCTGCATTTCAGAATGCACTCACGTTTTCTAAGACTCAAATACTACCTCAAAGCTAATCAAGAGCTACAGTTTTAACTTTTTCACTCCTCCTTTCAAAATCTGTTCCTTAGAAGAACTATATTTAGCTCTTTCAGTTTTTTAAATTGAATATATTTTATTTTTTTAAATTATTTATTTACATACATATTTCACATCTTTGTATTCCCCTGGGTTCACCCATCATCTCCCCTCCCTGACAGCTCTGACCCATTCCCCCCTCATCAGTTGTGTACTTTAGTTTAGTTGTTAGCTTGCTTTGATGTTTCCTCCTGGCCTTTTGTTTGTTTTTCCTATATTCCATATATTAGTGAAACCATTTGGTTTTTGTTTTTTTCTTTCTGACTTGTTTCTGTTAATATGATTTCTTCTAAGTACATCCTTGTTACTTCAAATTCATCAAATTTGTCATTTTTAATTGATGAGTAATATTCCATTGTGTATATATACCACATATTTTTCACCCATTCATCTGTTTTGGGATATTTGGGTTGTCTTTGCTTTATAAATAGTGCTGCAATAAACATCCGAGCACAGGTGGCCCTTTGTATAAGTATTGTGGTCTCCTTTGAGTAGATTCCCAGAAGAGCGATTTCTGGGTCAAATGGTAGTTCCATTTTCATTAGTTTGAGGGTCCTCCACACTGCTTTCCTCATTGACTAGATCAGTTTATATTCCCACCAGCAGTGTGCAAGTGTTCCTTTCCACATCCATGCCACCTTTCAGTTATTTTTAAGCAAAATACCAACACTAGTATTTCTCATTTTTCTTTTTTTCTAATTCCTATTATGGAAGATGATGTCTTATCTCTGTTATCAGCCCTATTTTTTTTTTCTTAAAACAGTCCTGAACTTTTCCTACTTACATACCTCAATAGAACAACACAATTTTTCTTAGGTGAGTGAATCCACAGTGTTTAAAATCTTGCTATCATTTAAGCATTAGCCACAGCTGAGCCAGAGAAGCAACACAGTCAAAATGTCTATATATCCAACTATCAGGACATTTCCTTTCTCTAACAAAATTTTATTTTCTCAGAGTTTAATTTCCTTTGTTCCACTCCCCCCCCCAACTTAGTTGTTAGGTACCTATCACTAATCCATTCCAAAATTTCCAGTGGAACTCTCATGTTTCCACCAGAGTTACCTACTACATTCATGAATTTGCCTAACCTGATCATCAATCTGGAATTTCTTCTATTTCTTTTTCTTAATTAATAACATGTATGGATATATACACATATATGTATATCTATTACATCATTGTATGTAACATGATATTACATCATTGTATACACCAAGGTTCTACCACCACTATGTTACCTGTGAACCATCATCTTGATCTCTGTGCTCATGCTCTGATTTTACTCTCACCTCTCCCTTGCTGGTATGCTTTAATTCCTGAACTCCAATAGCAGCTTCTGAAAATATTTCTATTTTTACCTTACTATGCTCTATTATTTCTTTGGGGGGGGGTTTGCATCTTGCAAACCTTATCATCATCTAACTTTATATTCTTAATATTTCTCTTGGTTCTTGGCTTAAAGTAGGTGTGTAACCAACAAGGTTTTATTATCAAGGGAATTAGACGAAGTTCAATAAGATAATCAGTCAGGGTATTTAGTTACTCACTGTTCACAGAAATAATAGTTATGCAACAGAATAGTCATGCAACAGTAGTGTTAAAAGACAACTTTATCCATTGTGTCCATTCATCCATTAATTTATTTTATTGAAATAACATCAGTTTATGACACTATATGTGATTCAAAGGAATATTTTATTTTTTTCACATTTTTAAAATTATGTTACCATAACACACCCATCACCATTGTCCCCCACCATGCTTGTTGGACCCTTTCCCTAATTTTCTGGACAGCTTTCCCCTTCTTTTCTAGTAATATAATTTAATCTACAGCTGAATAGTAGCCCATTGTGTACATATATATATATATACACATACATATAGACATATATATGGCATCATATTAATCCACTTCTGTGTCTTGAACACTTAGACTGTGTCCAAAGCTAGACTATAAATAAAACAAGGCTGTAATGGATATAGGAGTGCATGTCCCCCTTCGAATTAGTGTTTTTGCATTCTTTGTATCTATAAATAGGATAAGAATTTTAGGACTGTCTGATAGATTCAAATTTAATATTTTGAGAAACCTTTATACTGTTTTCCATAGGGGCTGGACCAGTATGTGTTCCTACCAATAGTGTGTGAAGGTTCTTTTTTTTCCTACACTCTCCCCAAGACATACTGTTTCTGGGTTTTTAATATGGACTATTCTCAACAGTGTGATATGATATTTCATTGTGGCATTTCCTTTATAAGTTATGAACATTTTTTCTCTACTATGTGTCAAGATTTTAATCATGTGTCATTGCATCTAAGCACATAGTCTATGTCTATACTGTAGCTACCATTACTGATCTTGCTAAATAGATAAGAATCTAAAGCATGAGGAAGTACTAAATTTGCACTGAGTTTGTGTGTCATAATTACAACAGAAAGCAATGTCAACATTTATTTATTTACACAGGTATTAATGAATGGCTTGCAGTGTCACCATAAAAGATATTACGCAAAACTTAGGGTGGTGGTATTGAAATATCACTGTAGCCACTGACCTCACTTTCAACCCTGTCGTAAGTGAGCAAGTTTATGAGAACCTATAAAATGAGAGAGTTATGTAGGTTGGGAGCATGCTGGAGAACAAAGATTTTATGCTGAAGGACATAGATAGCTGTAGGCAAACCCAGAAAATGAGGTCCAATGGAATGTCTTCCTGCTGTAGATCTTGACTGACAAAATCTAACTGGGTCAAAGTCTTGATACCATGCATGCACTCACATAGACGCAACTTCCTTGAGTAAAGAGTAGTGTGGAGAAGAAAGGAAGATAATTTGAAACAGTAAAATAAAGATACTAGAAATGTTGGTGACAATGCTGGGATTCATTCCAAAGCACTTGATTATAAATCCTATGTTCTCACTACTGTGCTATGTTTGTTGGGTGGCAGTAAGGAAGGGAGGTTCTGTTTTCAATTCAGACTAAAAAAAAAAAAAAACAATGTGATTCTTAAGAACAAAAGGACTTTTAATTTCCTTTCCAGCATTAATACTGATGTGACATCCATCTTGCATAAAAAATTCATTTGCTTAAGGGAATACATGATAATTTTGAAATATAACATAAAAATGAGCACAAAAATTTTCAGGCATTCTCAAAGACAGATAGATAGGCATGCACTACTTTATACAAACTGCATTGGCCTGGATATCAAAGAAATCAGAAACAAAAGAGGATGAACGTATGTGGGCATTCAGTAGTATAAGAACATCTTGAAATATAGAACAGAGGATATAATCAAGTCAGAATATAATCTTATAAATTAGACTAATTTTGCCTTAAGACCAATTTCTCAATGAGGAAAATCTCTCAATTGGTATTGAAACTCACTACATTGGCTGTATAAGTCATTGAATATGAATGTATAGTAAAGTATATAATTTTCATTAAAGACTGGGTTCTATAATTCTGAAAAAAAGTTTTCATATTCTTCATACAATTCTGAGTTGAAACTCATTTGTATCTATTGTATAGACTTCTGAATAGAGCAAACCATCCTATTCACAGTGGTAATTATTTAAAGACGCTTAATGAGAGAGCAGTGTGTAGTCGGTGCTGTCCGAGGTACTATTGACCAAAGTAGCCTGACCTCAGGAAGTTCACAGTCTAGAGGAGACTTAACTTCATCTAAAATCCAGATTTCAGTTTTCTTCCCGCCATCTACTGAAATCTTTTCACTTTCTAGGAGACTTTTGTGGACCAATCCTTCCTCTCCTAAATAGTGCACTTACAAAACTCATTTCTTAGCTCTTCTATTTAAATATCACATTGTATCTTTTGACTTCTTTGATCCCTCCCCCAAAAGATTGTGAGCTGATTGTGTTCAGTTCTGCTATCTTTTATCTTATTTCTCATGTTCAGCACAGAGAAGACATGCAATAATATTTAGTGATTAACTTCAAAATGTGTATGAATCATGTACAAGTTTGATGGTGAGAAAGTATTAACAGTAATGATTTATTTATAATTATGTGACAGGGTATTTGCATTTCTGTTTTTTAGATATTTGTTCTTCTATTTTTTAATCATACAAGAAAATATTAATATGTTGTAAAAAGACCCATAGCTAGGTTGTGACAATGAGCATATGTATTATATACATACATATGTGTATATATACGCATATATATCCTCTTGGAAAATATCCTCAACCTTATGTATACATTTGGAGCATAGTGGGACTATGAAACATACATTGTCACACTTTTCCTCTATAAAATGCTATGTGTCCCCTAAAGAAATTATTTGAATTCTTATTTCACATTCCCTAATGAATCACCAGGGGCTTCTACTTGAGGAGTCATGATGACATTTCCTTTAATCTATACATAAGATATCAAACTCCTTATTTTTGATGGAATAATTTTTTAAAGCCCTCTAATCTAATTAAAAAAAGATTCAAGGAAATAAACTCTTTCTTGTGAACTTACATAGACTTTTAAAAGATGTAGCTTTAATAAAACAGTGGAATGAGTGTGAGTTTAAAAACAGCATGGGTTGTTTGGGGTTGCAAACACAATGGGGAACTTCGGTGTGCTTGAGAGATACTCAGCAAATTATTTGCTTACTCAATATTAACCCACATTTTATAAAAAAAGTCTCAAAAATGATTGAACATGCTAAACTTGCTTTTCAACGTTCATGTAAGTACAAAAACCACATTTCAACAACTACTTAATAAACTCAAATTGTATAAATTGTGATTTAATAATTAAGAACATCATTTAGAACTAGTATGTGTACAACAAAATAAAAAATTAGGGGTGGGGAAAATAAAAAAATAGCCATATATTACATATGGACAATTAAAGTAAATATGCTATCCCCACATATATTTATGATACTTATACTGTAATATATATTATGTCTTTTTCATTTGCTTTTAGCTGTCAGCACATACTATAATGCATGCTATCTGAGAATATTTTATTCTGTTCAGTAAAATATTTCCAGGGTTTACACTTAATCAACATATATTGAATGAATAAAAAATAAGCTAATTAAGGAAACTAGGTATGTTAGAATTTTATGTTGATTGACTTGGATTGAGGGACATAATATGCAAAGAAGAGCAGAAACAAATGAGTATGGACAAGAAATAGGAATGCTAGGATAATGCATGAATAAGGAATGTACATATGAAGCAATATTAAAAAGAAAACAGTTGTGGTTTGGAATTGCTTTCAGGGCATAGAAATTCAGGTCACTAGGGCCAGCAAGCTCTAAAGACCAAGACCTGGAAATCAATCCCTGCTGGTAGAAGGCCTAGGTTTTACCCAAGGGATTAATAAGGATCCCATTCTCTCCCTCTCCCACTCAGCAGTCTCAGAATGGACAAGGGAAGTCCATGCAGTGTTACCAGGAATGTGAAATACAGGGTACCCTTCTGCTTGCATTATTGCCTTAGGATTCTTTTGGGAGAGGTTGCTATCCCATATGCTTTATTAATCAGGGCATCAAGTAGTTTTTTAAATATTATCTCAGTACTACCATACTAATCTCAATAACTCTACCCACTTTAGTTTTATAATTTTTCAACTATTTATTTCTCAAAACCTTACTAAAGGAACTTATTGCTTTTTTCATTTTATTTATGTTTAATTGATTGTGCGCACACACACACAGACACATATACACTACATCATTGTCGACCCCAAGGTTCTCCTACCACCTGCAAGCCACCTTAATCTCTTGTACCCCCCCCCCTCGATTTTACTCTCCTCCCTCTCTCTTGCTTCATGCTTCAGTTCTGTTGGCAGTTTTAAATTTTTCTTGTCCTTTATTTGTTTGTTTTACCTGTATCCCTCATATAAGTGAGATGATCCTGTATTTCTCTTTTTCTTTCTGGTTTATTTCCACTAATATTATTCCTTCGCGTTTCATCCATTTTAATGTGAATGACATAAGTTTGTCCTCTTTGGTTGATGAATAATATTCCTTTGTGTAAATAAATCACATCTTTTTCAGTCATTTATCAGCTTTGGGGCATTTGGGTTGTTCCAATATCTTGGCATTTGTAAGTAGTGCTGCAATAAATATGTGTGGGCAGGTGTCCTTATGGATTAGTGTTTTTGTATCATTTGGGTAGATTCCCAGTAGTGGGATTGCTGGGTCAAATGGTAAATCCACTTTGAATTGCTTGAGGGTCCTCCACACAGCCTTCCATCCCTTCCATTGTGACTGGACCAGTTTGCACTCCCACCAACAGTGCAAGAGTACTCCTTTCACATCCACACCAGCACTTGTTGTTGCCCATTTTGTATGTGTGTGTGTGTGTGTGTGTTTTAATATGGGCCATTCTTACTGGTGTAAGATGTTATCTCAGTGTGGTTTTGATTTGCATTTCCCTGATTATTAGTGATGTCAAGCATTCTTTTATATGCCTATTTGCCATCTGTATTTCCTCTTCGGAGAAGTGTCTTTTTAGTCTTCTCCCCATTTTTAAAATGGACTTTTTGCTTTGTTTTTGTTAAGTTGTGTGAGTTCTTTGTGAATCTTTGTTATCAGGCCCTTATCACATGTATGTAGGGTAAAATTTTTTTCCAAGTGAGTTGGGTTTCTTTTTGTTTTGTTTTGTTTCTTTTGCTGTACAGAAGCCTTTTAGTTTGATGTAGTCCTAGCTGTTTATGTCTTCCTTCATTTTTTTTTTGCCAGCTGTAGATGTATCCAGAAATGGATTTTTGAATGTAATTAATGGAGGGTTTTTTATGGTTTGAGGTGTTGCATTCAAGTCTTTTATTCGTTTTGAGTTGGTTTTTGTATAAGATGTGAGGGAATTGTCTTGGTTTATTTATTTGTTTGTTTGTTTGTTTATTTAGCATGTCTTGTTCCAGTTTTCCCAGCACCATTTATTGAAGAGGCTATTCTATTCCAGTGTATGTTTTTTTTCCCTGAAATATCTTATTGTTATAGAAATTTAGGAACTTGATCATGCAAGTTCTATCTGTTCATTTGGACAGCATGACAAGACCTTAGGGGTTCTCAAATGATATATCATAGAAATGTTTTCATGATTACTTTGAGTATTATAATTTTCAAGATAGATTTTTCTAAAGATTATTTCCTTCTAAGTAAGAGGAATTTGTCAACTTTCCTGCAAGTGAGACCACAGAATCGAGGTTAATAGAATAGCTGGGCCTCAATTACAATATTTACCACAGTTAAAGAGGACGTACTGATTTATATGCCATGTGAGAGTGAGCTGAGCACTGGTCAGTAGTTCACTTATTCAATGTATATTTACAAAGTATCTATTTTTATTGCATACCAGGTATATGTAAGAAAAAGATTCTAACCCTGTCTGTAGTGTTCCACCATTCTAGGTTTGATTATGCATGTCTCCCTCCTGGAAATATTTAGTCATGGATGGCAGTTTGGTATAGAAAGCAAGTCTGGACTTGAAGAAAGTGACATCAGGGCTTATTCTTAATTGTATCCTTAGCAGCTATGTGACCAGAGAGCTATAACTTGAGGCTTTTGTGATTCAGTTTCCTCATTTGTAAACAGCAGGTGAAAGGATTGATTAGACATCTGAATCTAAAAATCTGAGAGAAAAATGTATTTTTTGAGACTGTTCTAGTTTTATGTTTTCCTAAACTCCTGGAGTAGTTTGTGGGATTAATAAATTTTAAATGAAAATCTCAACCCTCTTCTTCCCTTGCTCATAACTCCAGAGAATTTTTAAGAACTCAAATCTCTAACTCTTCTATATCAGACTAGGGGGAAAGCAAGACTAAACAAAACACAAGCCCTTAAAATAAGCATTAGATAAAAAGAACTTCTTATAATAATAACTTTCCAAGACCCGAAACATGCAGGATGTGGTTTAAGGTCAATGTAAAATACAAAATTTTGATATTGAAACTAAAAAAAATATAATTAATGTGTGTTTATCTTTATTATCTATCCATTTAAAATAGTTTTGCTCTTAGTCACAAGAACTTAGTAGCATATAGTTTTAAGACAAAACATCAATTCATCCACTCATATTGATATTAAAGTATCAAATCATACCAGTCTTTTCTGTCTCTATCATTTTTTTATTTGATTGCACATGTATATATTTTTACAACATTGTAGACCCCAAGGTTCTCCTACCACCTTGTCACCTGTGAACATCATCTTAATTTCTTGTGCCCATCTTTACTCCAGTTTTACCCTCTTCCTTTTCCCTTTTTTTATGCTTCAGTTCTGCTGATAGTTTCCTAGTTTTAAGTTCTACTTGCTCCTTTGTTTATTTGCTTTTCCTATATCCCACATGCAGATGGGATCATCCAGTATTTCTCTTTTTCTTGATGGCTTATTTCTGGTAGCATGATTTCTTCTAGGTCCATTCATGTTATCACAAGTGCATCAAATCTGCCCCTTTTGATTGCTAAATAACACAAAGAAGTAATTAATTAGTGCTCTACTTTATAAGGTTAATCATACACCATTTAATCAAGTTAGGTGCTTTGATTATGAGAAATAATAATGTGAACGTCTATCACTTCAATCTGGAAAGTCACACTTGAGAAATTTATATGAAAATAGACTCCTTATTAATAGGTTAATAGATAACTCTTTTGAATTATCCTGAGTTAAGATCTAAAGACAACAAGCCTTTGCATAAGGGTTTACACAAAAGTTATCTCATTTGCAATTCACAATAATACTGTAAGGCAAATTTATTAACTCTACAGTAAGGACAGTAGTAATCATTCAGATAATTTAGGTTTCAGAGAGGGCTTTGCTTTTCTTTACTGGGACCATAATCATCTGTTGGCTCTTTTCCTGATACTTCAAAGATTCAGAAGCAAAGAAGACTAATGAGTTGCTCTTGGGTGACTGCAAAGCAGAACAGGGACTTTTCACTAACTTAAAAAACTTTTAAAAATGGGAATTCTTGAAAACTGACTATAGAACAGAAGCATCAAGAGGAGGAGAGGGGGTGAGAGGAGTAAGAACAAAGAGGTAACTAGGTACAATGGGTTGTGGTGGTGGACAGTGGATAACTCTGTGTGGGTGAAACCTGATGCTACCTCAATTAGATCCTAATGTTACCTCAATTAGAAAATAAATAAAAGTATAAGTAATATAAAAAGGGAATTATATAGATGTCTACTAAAACCATTTATTCCATTTGGGAAGTCTTATCTGAAAATTCAACTTAAGATGACTGAATTAGCATTTTTTTAAATAAGGGTTTTAATTTTTAAGTGGATTATCTTTTTTTTTTTTTTTTTACCTGCTGTGCAGCCCAGTGCTGTATACAGGGAAGAAATAACTATTGTGGCAATTTTAATGATGAGGAAATAGAACAAAGGGTGAGATTATATGTCTTGTTTATCATTAGTCTGCGAGTGAATGTTTAAAGGAGTGGGGAGTATCTGAATTTTTTCAATTCCTTAAAGTTTCTATTGCATAACAGTGTTTTTATCTTCATAACTGGCCCACAACTTTATTGGTACAAGAGGCATATTTTTTCCCTTGTACTGTAGGAGAAAAATGAAAATTGTGCAGTGAGCATTTTTGAGAATACTACTTGCTGTTCTAAACAATGACTTGCCATTTCTCAGTAAGTGCTCACTGATGATGCTGATAATAATGATGGTCATGAGGATATGATACTGAAGATTAACCAATGAATATTTTTAAGCTACAATGGGCAGAGTAGAGTGCTGGGCACAAAAAGAATATGAAGAAATATGTCTTTCATATGACATCAAGTAGTTCAAAATTCATTTGGAAGAAAATCTTTAACCATATAAGAAGCAATAAATTCTATTTTTAAAAAATTTGATTGCACATATATATATTTCTGACATCACTTTATACCCAGGGGTTCTCCGACCACCTTGTTACCTGTGAACCATCATCTTAACCCCTTGTGCCCACCTCTCCCCTGATTTTATTCCCCCACCAGCTTGAGAAGTAATGAATTATTCACGGCAGATCAGATGTACCTAATGAACAAGATACCTAAAGAACAGGTCAAATCTTTGGAAGAAAAAAATCATATCACTATGGGATGAGAAAAAGACAGACTCATTGTAAGAGGAATATAAATATATGAAGATTTTAATGAAACAGTGGATCTGAAACAGGCACATCTGTGACACATCAAGTGAATATGGTTAAAAAATAGAGACTTGATATTTTGATGACCATGGAATTTAAAGAGCTACAAAAGGATTATAGGTAAATATTTGTGAACTCTAATTTTAGCTCTCCCTCCTATCAAACACCTTCTGAAAATGTTGGTAAAAATTGTCTCAGCTTGCCAATTTTATAAAAATAGGATAATTCTGATAATTCACTTCAAAAGAGACCACCTGTTAAGTTGCTAAACAATATATTCTAAATTGTACAATTAAAATTATTACATTAATTTTAATTAATATAACAAAAATAATTTCAGTATAACAACTGCTCTCTAACAATAATGAGTCTCAGTATGGTTGAAAATCTAGAAATGGATTTAATACCATTATAGATAAAATATTTGCATGAATAATGTTTTAGATAAGAAACTTTTAAAATGCATGTAACTTTAAAGGATATTGAACTTAAAATTTTAAAAAGGCTTTCTACTTATTAATAATAATGAAATAATACCCTCTACATTATTAAAATTAATTTATAGAACTACAACAAATATGGAGCCAGAATAATGACTTCCCCAAAGGAGTTTATGTTCTAACCTCTAGTACCTGTAACTATATTACTTTAAATGTCAAAGGACTTTGAGATTAAGATTAAGGATATAGGGAGGGAGAGATAATTCTGGAATACCACTCTAAAGTAATCTCTAGCTTCTGCAAAAGAGGGAAACTGTTCCCAGGTGTGATCAGAAGGGGGCTTTTGAAGAAGTGTCAGAGAGTGTTACAACACTGCTTTAAACATGAGTTAAGGGATGCTGGCAGCCTCCAGAAATTAGAAAAGATAAGAAAATGAAGTTTCTCCATGAGTCTTCGAAAGAAACTTAGTCCTCCTGACTCTTTGATTTTACCCTGAAAAATCTATGCCAGATTTCTGAGCTATTGAACTTTAAGATAATAAACTGTTTTAAGCTTCTAACTTCATGGTAACTTGCTAAAAGTAATACAGAAGACAGTGAAATACTTGAATTACTTACTTTCACATTAGAAAGGATCATTTAAATACCTATCACAACCAAGGATTATCTAAGGGAATCAAATGCTATAATTAAATCTACATAATCTTAGTGCAAAAGTGCTGTACCAAGTTAACAACACTGATAATAATTAAATGAACAGGCCCAGTTATTGAAATAAAGAAAAATCTAAATCCTAAATATGTAAGTGTATCTAAAATTGAAAATAAAATATAAGTGTAAGTTGAAAAAGTAAATGAGGGAGGATGGGGACCCACTGAAACATGATAGAAAATTATTAGGGAACTAGTGATGAAAATGGTGTGAAAATACACTTCTATAGAAATTTAAACCTACAGACCCATCCAACCCCTGTCTCCATGATATAATTAATTAAGCCAACTTTACATCAATAAACATAATTCAAAAAATTATGCAATAGTGTTTTTTTGTTTATAATCCAATTAAAGCTGAAGTCAATAAAAGAAAGATAAAAGGAAATAAATTTCCAAACTACTAAAAACTAAATAAACTCGTAAATAATTTATGGGCTAAAGATGTTTACAACAGAATTAAGTTACAAGATAATAACAATTCAGAAAAAAAATCTCAAATATTGAGAATTAAGCAACACATTCCTAAATAATTGATTCATCTAATGATCTAAATATCTACTTAGATGTGTAACAGGGAAAAAACCCAACAAATCAGAAGGGAAATGAAACATTTTTAACTTAGTAAAAACAAAATGTAATATCAACACTTATCATCAGATGCACCTTATTTGAAAACTTAAATTTTGAGAAAAAGTAGTGAATAAATAAACATTCCAAACATATAGATCCTGAGAATTCTGTTTCTTTAAAACACATAAGATTAGCAAACAACTATTATCTGAAATGACTAGATGAGTTTTACCTTTTCACTCCTCTCTGCCTGCCTGCGAATCAAACTTATGAACTTATCACTTAAACCTATCATTATAATATGCAAGTGACATGAGATGTTCTCCACCAATTTCCATTTCATATTCTAGTTTGGACCAAAAATTAATTTCTGAACTTCACTGAGAAAGGTGAAAGGGAATTATCATGTGTATCATTGTAGGAGCAATGTCCTTGCCCCCCAAACCAACTGTTACTTCACATAAACAAAAGGACATTTTCCCTTTATTATAAAAGACATGTTCTAGTAGACAGTCTTCCATGTAGGGTAGATCTGCCTATTTGCCTCATTCTATTCTATTGATATTGATTCTATTCTATTGATATTGATTCTATTCTATTGATATTCTATTAGTTGTTTGAAGTAATGTTGCATTATAACATTGTATAATTTCAGGTGTTCATCATTGAGATTCAACAAATATATATACTATGTTGACATCACCACTAAGTTTCCTAATCCATCCCTTAAGAAACCATTTTCCCTCTTCCCTCAATTTACCCACAATATCTCCAATAAACAAAGAGTTATATTTATTGGAGGAGAGTCAGTTCTTTGGGGAAGAGTATGAATATGGAGAAAACCCCAAACATTCTTATAATCAGTAATGACATGTATTTCCTTGTTCAGTTTATAAGAACTGCTTAATGGTAACAAAACTATCTCATTTATGTATTTCCCTATGGTCATTTCCTGATTTCATTACTGATTTGTTACAAAATTTCTATAGTGTGAGGTATATGACATTTCTCTCCCCCCCTTACAGAACTTTTCTTAATTCTGTCAAGAAAGAATAAAATAGGTAGCCAAAGAGAACAAAATGGGGCCTTAGTTACCAAGTAAGCAAGTGTGGAATTATTTTATTAAATAATATATATACAATTATATATTATATAATATATTATATAATATATTATATAATTATATAATCACATTATATTATATATTATATAATTATATATATTTAGATTATATGTGTATATATTTCATATCTTTGTATTCCCTGGGGTTCACCCACCACCTCCCCTCCCTAACTACTCCCCCATCCCCCCAGTTATATACGTTAGTTTGGTTGTTAGCTTGCTTTGACTTTTCCTCCTGGACTTTTGTTTGTTTTTCCTATATCCCATATATTAGTGAAACCATTTGGTATCTGTTTTTTTCTTTCTGATTGTTCCTGCTAATATGATTTCTTCTAGGTACATCCATGTTATCATAAATTCATCAATTTTTTTAATTTTTAATTGATGAATAATATTCCACAGTGTATATATACCACATATTTTTCATCCAGTCATCTGTCTTGGGCATTTGGGTTGTTTCCATGTCCTTGCAATTATAAATAGTGCTGCAATAAACATCTGGGTACAGGTGTCCCTTTGTATAAGCATTGGGTAGATTCCCTCCTTTGGCTAGATTCCCAGAAGACTGATTGCTGGGTCAAATGGTGGTTCCATTTTTATTACCACACAACTTTCTATAGTGACTGGGTCAGTTTACATTCCCACCAGCAATGCAAGAGTGTTCCTTTCTCTCCACATTGATGTCAGTACTTGTTGTTGCCCATTTTGTTTTTCCCTTCTTTCTCTTTCTTTCTTTCTTTCTTTCTTTCTTTCTTTCTTTCTTTCTTTCTTTCTTTCTTTCTTTCTTTCTTTCTTTCTTTCTTTCTTTCTTTCTTTCTTTCTTTCTTTCTTTCTTTCTTTCTTTCTCTCTTTTTCTTTCTTCCTTTCTTTTTTTTGTTGTTGTTATTGTTGTTTTGATATGGGTCATTCTTACTGGTATAAGGTTGTAGGTATCTCAGTGTGATTTTGATTTGCATTTCCCTGATTGTGAGTGATGTTAAGCATTTTTTTGTGTGCCTGTTGGCTATTTGTAGAAGTGCTTTTTTAGTTCTCCCCATTTTTTGACTGGGTTTCTTGGTTTCTTGTTTTGTTTTTACTAAGTTGCATGAGCTCCTTGTGGATCTTTGTTACCAACCTCTTTTCACTTTTGTGGAAGGCAAACATTTTCTCCCACTCAGTTGGGTTTATTTTTGTTTTGTCTGTTGTCTCTTTTGCTGTACTACAGAAGCCTTTTAGTTTGATGTAGTCCCAGCTGTTTATGTTTTCCTTCATTTTTTGAGCTTTTTTTTTTTTTTGCCAGCTGTAGATATGTCTGGAAATATATCTTTGAAGTGTAATCATGGAGGGTTTTGTCCAAATATTCCTCTATGTATTTTATGGTTTCAGGTTTTACATCCAAGTCTTTTATCCATTTTGAGTTGGTTTATGTACATGGCATGAGGGAGAAATAGAGTAGCTCAATGGATCTAAAAACATACCCAACATTCTACAGTCTACAAGAAACTCACCTGAACACTAATGATCAGCATAGTCTAAAAATAAAGGGCTGGGAAACAATTCTGCAAGCAAACATCCCCCAGAAAAAGGCAGGGGTAGCCATTTTAGTAGCAGACAAAGCAGAATTTAAGCTAAAAAAGGCAACAAGGGATAAAGAAGGACATTCTATAATGGTAAAAGGATCAATGCATCACAAGAACATAACAATTATTAACATATACTCACCAAATGAGGGGGAACCAAAATTCATCAGACAACTAGCAGCAACACTGAAAGCAGACTTCAATGAAAATACATATGTAGTAGGTGATGTCAACACCCCACTCTCACCAAAGGATAGATCAACAGGATAAAAATTAAACAAAGACACAAAAGCTCTAAATGAACATCTTGACCACATGAATCTAAGAGATATCTACAGGACACTGCACCCCAAAGAAAGGAATACAACTTTTTCTCAAATGCACATGAATCATTCTCAAATACTGACCACATATTAGGACATAAGATAAACATTAATAAATATACAAAGATTAAAATAGTATCAACTTTTTTCTCTGACCATAAAGGCATCAAATTAGAAATAAACAATGAAAAGAAAGCAAGAAGAATGGCCAATGCATGGAGACTGAACAACATGCTGCTAAACGGAGTATGGATTTTAACTTTCAATATTTAACATAATTACAGGTTCAAAAACATTAGTATATTTATCTTCATTACAGCACTGAAATTAAATGACAGCCCTTCAGGTAGTAGATTTGTAGACTTATAGATTATATTCCATATTATCTGAAGCATTTGACTTGGTTTTGGTTACTATGTTCAGTAAACACTGAAAAATTGGCTATGTATAATCACATGCCACTTGAAAAATAAGTAAATTAATAAAATATATAGCTATGAAAAAATTAATATAGATAATAAAAATTAAAAAGAACTATTCTCTGACTCAAAAATTTAGAATCAGACACTTTTATAATACTTAGATTTAGAATATTAAAAAAAAAGTCAAAAGGAAAAGAGAAACACCTGTTTTTTTAAAAGAATTATTTAAACTAGATATTTCTAAATAGTAGCAATTATGTTTAACTTCTGGAAAATTCAGTAATATTAATTTCTTGCTTCCAATTAAACTGTAAAGTAACAATTTTTATATTGGAATCTGTTTGATATAAGCTTATTTAACCATCAAACAGATATTTTGTAATTGAACATTCTCTAAGTGGGATCTCAATTACTCTTCTGAAAATAAACAAGAAATCATCTATTTATATATCGGCAAGATTAAAAGTAAACAATCTTTATAATCCATAAATTTCAAATTAAAACAAAACTAAGGAAAATTAGAACTTTATATTGACAAAATATACATTGAAAACAGTAAAAGCTCTTCTATTTTTGTGACTAGCAGTCAGTCTTAATCATTTTTTTAATCTTGAAGCAAATTATAAATGGTGTTATCTTTAGTGAACGCATGCATTGCTTTTCATTTATTTACCTATGTGCTTTTCAACTAACCAATTTAGTCATCAGACTTATAGGTATGATTTCAGAGAATGCATATTACCAGAAATAGTAAAACAAGAAATAGTAAAACAATGAATGCAACATTACCAGAAATAATAAAACAAGATGAGATTTAGAACGTACAAATCCTTTTGAGGTATAATTACTGCTTCTGAGAAGAAGTGGCACCCCATTCTATACCATAGAGTACAATGTGGACAGTGCCCCCCAGAGCTGTACTATCTATACACACCCTCATCACACTGCAAGACAACCTAATGGGTAGACAGATGGGAGCCCACCTCAAGGGGAAACTTAAAGTCTGTTAGCAGTAAGCAAATATTTTGGAACATCAACGCAGTTAAAATCATTCATATTGTGCTGTTGTTTTGAGAAAGAAAAACAAATCTGAAATATGTTTTCTATGAAAGTCTTATTTGGAAAGAGCTCCCCTAATTTGGCATCACTAGGCTTATTATGAATGGCCACAATATAGTTCTGACATGCAAAACTGTCTGGAACACCATTATCAAGTATCAGTTCCTGCTGATTCCAGGAACTGTGTTCTTTCTTTCCCACAATAGTGACTGATTTGAGAATGACAAGAAATGAAATGTTATGTTTTAAACCCAATAAAGAACAGAATGTTATTAGATGCTAAAATGGTATGTTTTTGATGGACACCTGTGTTATAGTAACAGTGTTTCAGATTTGGAAGACCAGTGATATAGCTCCTATTACTAAAGTATCTCAAGACAAATTAAATTCATATTGATTTAAAAAAACCATGTCTAACTCTTGTCAAATTTTATTACATTTGACCATCACTTAGTAAGTCAGTTTAAATGTAGTTTCTGGTCTATACTTGCAGGGATTATAATTTAGAAGAATGAGACTAGCTAGGTTTACAATTTCTATTTACACTCCTGAATTCCCACTTACTGCAGTCTTATTCTTTCATTTTGAATAGCACTGTCTTATGAGGGTGTAAAGAAAAAGGAATCTCATGCACTGCTGGTGGAAATGTAAATTACTGTGACTTCTGTGAAAAACAGTATGAAGACTCTTCAAAATATTTAAAATATATCAACCATGTGATCAGCAATTTCTCCCCTATACATAAATTTAAAGAATATAAAAACACTAATACAAAAAGCTATATTCATTCCTATGTTCATCACAGCACTGTTTGTAATACACAAGATATGGAAACAACTTAAGTGTCCGTTGACAGGTGATCAGATAAAGAATAAGTGATATACATACACAGTGCAATACTATTCGAGTCTAAGATGAAATCTCGATTTTTGTCACAATGGGGATGGAATTTGAATGGTTTATGCCAAACAAAATAAGTCAGAATGAGAAAGAAATATGTGATGATTTTACTCTCATGTGAAATATAAAGAAATAACACAAAGGAACAGACAAAACAACACTAAAACAAACCCTTGGATTATTACTGCAGAGTCAAGGTAAACATGAAAGAAGGGGCTGGGATGGGAATAAACATTGGAGGAATTGCAATGGACAAAGGTGGTAGGTAATGACTACTTCAGAGTAGGCATGGTGTGGTAGCATGCATTTGAACATGTGTGAGCCTGTACTCTTAAAAACATACACAGTTTTAAATCTCACTAAGAGAAATGATAAAAGAGGTAAACCTTACTTTAAACCATATGTAGTAGATGCTTGCAGTCCTGAGAAATTTCTGAGGAGTTCATGAAAAATACAGCTACTTTTTCAGATATAAACTACCAGGAGTGAAGGTCACAGATTCTATGGGAGATTCTTATTTGTTCTTATTTGTAGTTAGGCTGAGAAACACTGCTAAATAGATATAACTTCCTTTTGCTGTTTATTACCAAATGCTCTTAACAGTTGACCTATTTAACTTAAGAGAAATAGTAAAACTGTTGATTTTAGGTCATGAAACTAATTATATACAACTTCCATTCCATTAGTGTTTAAAAATTTTTTCCTGATCTTGACCTCCTTTCCCAACACATCCTCTAGCATTTTTTTTTTCAGTAAATATTTCCCAACTGAAGATCAACTACCATGGTAATGATTTTGAACATAGGTTTAGAAGTAAATACTGCTTGATTATAGATCCATTTCCTAGTAATGCAACACTGGATATGGTATCCAGTATTTTAAAATAGTAAATACCTCAAAAATTATTATGAGAATTGCATGAGATAACTCATATAGAGTGATTAATGTAGTTCCTGGTCTCTAATGGGCCTAAAAAATATCAGTTAGTGTTATCAGTCAGCTATTGTTATCATTCTTTTTTTCTAGACAGAAAAAGAGAAGTTTAATATTTTTCAATGTAAATGCTCAAAAATCTTTCATTAAGAATAAGTGGTTAGAAATGAAGAATAACAAGTAGAGGGGAAAAGATCAAAATCTTTAAAAACTATAAATTGATAAATCCAGGTACTTGAAAATAGAATAAATATATACAATTTTTCTTGAATTTCTAAACAGAAAACAAGTAACTCTAACTCTATAGGAAGCAAAAAAACCAAGAGAGCTGTAGTATAAAGTTAAAAGGTGAAGTGGAGGCAAAAGAAGTACCATGGAGTTGTGAGTGGAAATTCTATACTTAAATAGAAGTCATCAGATATTATTTTTAGTTATTACTGGATTGAAAATATGTGCATATTATAAACTTTTTGTTTTAATTTTTTATTTATCTATGTCTAAACGTTTTTGTTCATTTTTGACATATTTACATATATATGTATGTATGGATAGATAAATAGATAGAAGATAGATGATAGATAGAAAGATAGATAAATAGATGATAGATAGATAGATAGATAGATAGATAGATAGATAGATAGATAGATAGATAG